>VWRR01000002.1:600000-849015 GCA_013995675.1 Cyanidiococcus yangmingshanensis | reverse complement strand
TGTTTTATATCCTCCAGACAGAGATGTGCATCTATATTTGTTTACGGACGCTACTAGCTCTTTATTTGTTTAACTCTGGGTCTTTTCTTCGGTAACGATTTAGGTCTAGATCCTTACCAGTAGGTTGCTTCTCGGTTTGGGGAACCGTTTCGTATTGTCAATCTTTGTGCTCTTGTTCAGATCTTCATCCTCAGTGCTCTTTCGCCGCCGTTGGGCATGCATACTGGACGCAGCGCTGTCGCACGCTTCGGACTTAGATTGCTCCCAGGGTCGCTCGTCGCAGATCTTTCGATACCAGATTCGATGGCGCACCTCCTTGCGCACAACCATCGGATCACACGGTACTCGTTAGGTAGCCCAGGGGTGCTATGCTGGCGCCGCCATCGCCGCCATCGATTCGGCGCTCCTTGGCCGTTCTGCGATGCCGCCGCTCCCATCCCAGAGGCCCGGCGTCCAACCTGATCTCTTGGATATACTTCACTGGCCCAATGGCGCCTGCTCATCTTGGATAGGCATGCTGCCGATCGGGGTTGCTTCGGACGAGCCCTCGACGTCGCAGCTGGGACCACAGTTACGATCCTCCACGACGCCGCTGCCTGGCCTAGACGCTCCTGCAGGGATCTTTTCCGGTTTGAGACAATAACGAGCTGGCGAATGGCTGCACAACCAAGGACCCATGCAGATCTGAATGATGCTGGTGCGCTCGTCGACCACAGCATGAATCGTTGGAGACTCGCATAGATCTTCAAGGTTTTCGTTTCGCTCTGACTTACTCTTTTGTGCCCAACTGCTCAAATATAGATTGATCGGACCATCTGACTATTTAACATCTCAATAGACCCATGGTTGTCTAGTCTGTATGAACAATGATTGGTATTGGCGCTTTCTCAATATTATTCGAACTGACGACATGCTATGCTATGTCGTATTCAATGAATATCAGTTATGGAAACCTCTGGGGAGTAGCGAACAGCACGATCGTTCACCTCGGACACGCTCGGTCAGTCGGCGATTGAGAACAGCGAACGCATCCTGCGCCGCTGTCGATCGCCAGGCCACGACTGGACTGGACAGCACAGAATTGGACACGACTAGCCGCGACAGATCCATCGCGCGGCGCGCATCTCCCGCCAACGCCTAGGCGCAGGCGCACGCGCACGCGCACGCACGCTTTTGCCTGACCGAAAATGGACAGACGCTGCGACGCCGCACGCGATCGCCAGCGAACGCCAGCGAACGCCAGCGAACGCTCGCACGAGCAATCGATGCGCCGCCCCCAGCAGTGATGCGCCGCCCCCAGCAGTGATGCGCCGCCGCCTCTGACGGGACAGCGTCCACGAGACAGCTCACCGTCACAGGATCAACGTGACAGCTCCCCAAGACATCATTCCCTGACAGCTCCCCAGGACAGCACCTGCTGCGCCACAGCGTCCTGCGACAGACAGACGGACACGGCGCGCACCCCAGCCGAGGCGTGCAAGCAGCCAATCCGAGCGTCCGACCCAATTCAACGCGCAACTGTCGTTTGGTCGGCGGCGCCAGCGCCAGCGCCAGAACCAGACCAACAATGCCATCCGGTATCATCGATCCTAGATCCTCACGGCGCGCCTGACGGAGACGATTTCAGCGATGGCCGAGAGCGATGCTGATACCGATGGCGGATGACTGATTGTCGATGCCGATGCCGATTGCCGATTGACAATTCCGATCGCGATGGCCAACAGCGGCAACAGCAGCAGCAGTAGCGGTATTCACAGAGACCGCGCACAGGCCGGTGCCAGCATCGATCACAGTAGGAACCGACGCCATGAACACTGGGAACGGACCTATGGTGACTTGACGATCCGAAACGAAGCGACCATGGGCATGCAAAAAAATAACAAAAAAAATCTACTCGGCCTGATTCTTACCCTGCTCTTGAATGGAGAGTTACCTGAAAAAAATAGCAATACAAAACAGAGTTGGTGCAAGACATTCAGCAACCTGCCTCGTTGGCCTGAGCTGAGCAGAGCTGAACATAGCTGAACAGAGATTAACGGAGCGAGCAGAGCTGAACATAGCTGAACAGAGATTAACGGAGCTGAGCAGAGCTGAACATAGCTGAACAGAGATTAACGGAGCTGAGCAGAGATTAACGGAGCTGAGCAGAGCTGAACAGAGTATAACGGAGCTGAGCAGAGATTAACGCAGCTGAACAGAGCTGAACTGAGTATAACGCAGCTGAATAGAGCTGAATAGAGATTAACGGAGCTGAACATAGCTGTGCTGCACCCTCCAGTCGTGGTTCTGTTCGACGCAGTGCGCAGCACTAGCACCGACACACACGCACGCACCCTGGTGGGACCGGATCATGCTCCGACCCCACAGCTCTCAGCAACCATAAAAATCATATGAACCTTTTTTTACAAACACAGGGGAACCCAAAAAAGAAAAAGAAAAAGAAAAACTGCGCAGCTCAAGAAATAAAGCGCCCAGAACCGCAAAGACAGTAACTCGTCCTGGAGCCACGACCAATTCTCTCTACAGTTACTGGGCGCACCAGAGGCACTACAGGCACTAGAGGCACCGGCGAGCGCATCGGCACACCTACCTACATTCGACTGAGCTGAGTGCTACCAACACCAACACCAAAACCAAAACCAAAACCAAAACCACCAACAACAACAATAACAACCAGTATTCTAGACTGAGCAGATAGCAAAAAAAAATTAAAAAAAATGCAGAAACCGACCCAGGTAGAAACGATACGTACGACACGTCGACCAGCTGGCACAGCTGGCCAGCGATGAATACATGCATCGATACGCAGCGGCCATCGCGCCACGCTGTCCCGTTGCGGGCGCGCCCTCGTACCGACCCTACAAACGGAGGGACGCTCTCGGGGCGAGCACCCAATCACTGACGATTCTCAAAATCATAGCGAAACATACCAAACCACTCTTGAAGCTCTCAATAACACGTCCGTAAAAAGAAACCGGTGAAAACCAAAGAACAAGGAGAGAAACCAGCCTCGAGAGCCTGTGAAAACACAGCTTCGGCCCCGGCTCAACGCTACTGTCTGGCAGACTGGCCCGGGCCAGCCGGTGCACCCAATCACCGACGATTCTCAAAATCACAGCGAGACATACCAAACCACTCTTGAAGCTCTTAATAACACGTCTGTAAAAAGAAATCGGAGAAAAACTGAAGAACAAGAACAGAAACCAGCCTCGAGAGCCTGTGAAAACACAGCTTCGGCCCCGGCTCGACGCCCCTAGTCGATAGACTGGCCCGGGCCAGCCGGTTCACCCAATCACCGACGATTCTCGAAATCACAGCGAGGCATACCGAAACAGGCCTGAAGCTCTCAATAACACGTCTGTAAAAAGAAACCGGAGAAAACCAAAAGAACAAGGACAGAAACCAGCCTCCAAAGCTGCCGAAAACACACCGTCGGCACCGGCTCGACGCTACTAGTCGATAGACTGGCCTGGGCCAGCCGGTGTGCTCAATCACCGACGATCCCCGGATTCTCAACAAATACACCATACCGTCCCTCACATACTAATCAACAAATATACAAAATGAAAATAACAAAAAAACAAAAGAACAACACCTCAAACGCACCGCCAAAACTCTTCAAAACACTGCTACAGCCCTTGGCTGACACGCCACAAGCGGCTGCGCTGGGCTGCGCTCGGCTAGGCTAAGCTCTCAGCCCTGGCGGACCCAGGCACACACCACCCTCGACTGCCCAGCCATACTCTCTCGAGACATCATCAAAAGACCAAAAAACTGAAAGCTACAACAATAACAAAAACGGAAACCGGACCGAATGAAACTCTACAAAAAAAACTCTACAGAACAGAACAAAACAGAGAGAAGAAAAACGTCACCAACACTCAACCACAAGCTCAAGAGCAGCGGACGAGCGCAGACACAACGCCCGATCGAGCTTGAGAGGCGACCTCGATCGCCCAAGGGCCGCTCACCTGTGACCCGCGTCCAGCAGAGCGCTGCCAGCCAGCATGGAGTGCGTAACCAGGACACACTCTGAAGCCCTAACAGCAAATAGAAAACCAACTTCTCGTTGATAGGGAGCTTGGCTCCATTGAAAGGGCCCAGAACAATCATATCCGGCCACCCCGATTCACCCCATTCACCCCTAGTTCCCCCATTCACCCCATTCACCCCATTCACCCCATTCACCCCATTCACCCCATTCACCCCATTCACCCCATTCACCCCATTCCACTGAATCTTCTCTTTCACTCCATTCACCGCAATTCACTGAAGTATCTTTTCAGCCTATTCACTCCATTCACCCCAATTTCATCACGCCATCCCATATCCCTTATTCCACTGAGGCTTCTCTTTCACTCCATTTTCATGATCCACAGCGTCTCAATGATGACTCATGTCTGCACTTTCAATCGCTTTGTGACTTGCACATCATCGATTGGTCTCTGAACATTCTGCTTGGCTGGTTCTGACCAGGTTGCTGCTTGCTCATTAGATGGTGTTTCTTTTATGCTCGCCTATCCGGTTTCTTTTTGTAGACATACTTTTTGGACTCGTTGAGCTTTCGTTTTGGATGCTGTCGCTATTCGATGTCTCTATGCTTATGACTCCATTTTTGGCTCTCTACTTTGATGTTTACCTTTTTGGTTTTCTCTCGCCTCGGTGTATGCTCTCTTGACACAGATATCCTTCAATTTTTGTTTACGGACGCAGCTAGTTATCTTTTTTTTTCTTATTTCTGGTTCTTTTCTTCGGATACGATTTCGTTCTAGTTCTTTACCAGTAGCCTGCTTCTCGGTTTTTGAGTCCTTTTTTTTATCGCTCACTCTGTGAGTTTTTTTCCGAGCTACATCTCCATCCTTCTTTCGCCGCCGTTGGGCTTTCATACCGGTTGCAGCGCTTGCGTACTCCTCGGACTTTGATCGCTCCCACGGTTACTCTGCAGATTGTTCGATACCAGATTCGATAGCGCACCTTCTCGCGCACAACCATCGGATCACACGGTACTCGTTAGGTTGCCCAGAGATGCTATGCTGGCGCCGCCATCGCCGTCATCGCCGCCATCGCCGCCCTTGATTCGGCGCTCCTCGGCCGATCTGCGGTGCCGCCGCTCCCACTTGCGAGGCCCGGGGCCCAACCTGATCTCTTGGATACACTTCACTGGCCCAATGGCGCCTGGTCATCTTGGATGGGCCTGCCTCCGATCGGGGTTGCTTCGGACGAGCCATCGACATCGCGGCTGGGAGCCCAGTTACGATCCTCCACCACGCCGCTGCCTGGCCTAGACGCTCCCGCAGGGATCTTTTCCGGTTTTAGACAATAACGAGCTGGCGAATGGCTGTACAACCAAGGACCCATGCACATCTGAACGATGCTGGCTCGCTCGTCGGCAACAGCATGAATCGTCGGAGACTCGCATAGATCTTCAAGGTTTTCGTCTCGCTCTGACTTAGTCTTTTGTGCCCAACTGCTCAAATATAGATTGATCGGACCAACTGATCATTCAACATATCAGTGAACATATGGTAGTCTAGTTCTAATGAGCAATGATTGATATTGGCGCTTTCTCAATATTATTCGAACCGACGGCATGCTATGCAATGTCGTATTGAATGAATATCAGTTATGGAAACCTCTGGGGAGTAGCGAACAGAACGATCGTTCACCTCGGACACGCTCGGTCGGCCGGCAATCTTCGACACCACAGGCCACCACTGGACTGGACACGACTAGCCGCGACAGGTCCATCGCGCAGCGCGCATTTCCCGCCAATGCCTAGGCGCAGGCGCAGGCGCGCGCACGCTTTTGCCTGACCGAAAATCGACAGACACTGCGACGCCGCACGCGATCGCCAGCGAACGCCAGCGAACGCTCGCACGCGCAATCGATGTGCCGCCCCCAGCAGAGATGCGCCGCTGCCTCTGACGGGACAGGGCGCCGGCGGGACAGCGTCCACGAGACAGCTCACCGTCACAGGATCAACGTGACAGCTCCCCAAGACAGATTCCCTGACAGCTCCCCAGGACAGCACCTGCTGCGCCACAGCGTCCTGCGACTGACAGACAGATAGACAGACACGGCGCGCACCCCAGCCGAGCGGCAGCTGTCGCCAATCCGCGGGTGCCGACCCAATTCGCCGAGCTAGGGTCGTTTCGTCGGCCACCACAGCGCCAGCGCCAGCGCCAGCGCCAGCAAACGCCATCTAGGATCATCGATTCCAGATCCACACGAAGCGCCAGACGGAGACGATTTCAGCGATGCTCGATGACTGATTGTCGATGCCGATGCCGATTGACAATTCCGATCGCGATGGCCAACAACGGCAACAATAGCAGCAGCGGCGGCATTCACAGAGATTGCGCAGTTGCTGGTGCCAGCATCGATCACAGTAGGAAACGACACCATGAACCCTGGAAAGCGACCTATGGTTACTTGACGATACGAAACGAAGCGACCATGGGCATGCAAAAAAATAATAAAAAATCTACTCGGCCTGATACTTACCCTGTTCTTGAATGGAGGGTTACCTGAAAAGGATAGCAATACAAAACAGAGTTGGTGCAAGACATTCAGCAACCTGCCTTGTTGGCCTGAACTGAACTGAGCTGAACAGAGATTAACGCAGCTGAGCAGAGCTGAGCAGAGATTACCGGAGATTAACAGAGCTGAGCTGAGCTGTGCTGCACCCTCATGTCGTAGTTCTGTTCGACGCAGTGCGCAGCACTAGCACCGACACACACGCACGCACCCTAGCGGGACTGGATCAAGCTCCGACCCCACCGCTCTCAGCAACCATAAAAAACACATGAAACTTTTTTAACAAACCCAGAGGAACCGAAAAAGAAAAAGAAAATCCGGACCGGTCAAGAAACATAGCGTCCCAAGCCGGAAAGACAGTAAGCAGCTCTGGATCTACGACCAACCCTCTTTGCTGTTATTGGACGCACTACCGGCACTAGGGGATGCCGTGGGACATCAACCAATAGTCGACTGACCCGAACACTACCAACACCAAGACCAAAAGTAACAGCAACCTTGATATCCGTCCCGGTGGACCCTCACAGCTAGGTAAAACTAGAAACCTACTCGGATGCATTCGATTGGAACGCTCCGTCTTCCCGCGGGCCAGAAAAGTAGATATATTGGAGAGACACCCTACACTTTCTGCTGCGAACGTTTTTGTGTGGTACTACTCTCTACATCGATGCTGCTCGGGCTCACCCAAGTATTGAAGGTTTTCGATTCTGCGGCAGATCATACGAGACTGGCCGTGCTCAACCACGGGAAAAGTATGCATCAGAAAATAGCCCAAATCATGCCTCTGATGCCGTGATGCGCTCATCTGGAGACTAACAACTCATGGTTCAGTACTAATGTTGAGATTATGGCCGACTCATGTTTCTCAAGAGAGGATCATCTGCTCAGGCTCAGATGACAGCTGCCAATGAGCGTAGGATTCACAACGAGAATCCTGAAGCATCTCGAAAACATGCTGTACTCTATGGAGCGCTCTGCTCTTCCATGTAAAGCCAAAAGCATTGTCACATTTTGCTTGATTTTCTCTTTTCTGTGATTCGTGCCCACTCTAGCGCGCTCCGCGAAGATAGAGGATGGTGTCTCAACCGCCAGAACCTATCTCACGCCGTAGTAGAGTCAAATGATACTCGAAAACTGCGACCCGCTTAAATTCACGAGCATGACTCGATTATATTCAAAACAAGTCCGCTACCATAAAATTCTCGCCAGCTACTGCACCCGTGGTGAAAATTTTTGTCTTGGAGTTACTCATCAACAGTGATACTCATCTCGTTTAAGCCTTACTCTCTTACTCCACAAGGCGGAGCTCTACCCAGGTTCAAACGGTGAGACCTAAAGAAACAACACTGCATTACCTCTACAACGTCCGCGCGCATCCGACAAAGCATTGTATCCTTTCGTTGCTGTAATACGTTTCTATAGGGTTGCCAAAATTCTGTCCACAGTTGACAAGCGAAAACGCACATCCTCTCACAAAATTTCGTGATCGTGAACTGGATTCGTAGGGTTACGCGTGGGAGGCAACCACATAATCTCACAACATAGAAAATATCTTGTGTGGCAGCATCAGACGCCCGTTTATATCCTCCACAGCAACAATCAACCAGATTTGCTCATGAACTGCAATGTAGATGACGACATGCCGTCTCAATCCTGGGGCGGTGAGTAGAATGAAATCGGGTTACGCCGTGACAAGCATTGCCGTAACGTAGACAAGGCGCGACATCCAAGCAGACGCTACTGCGCTCCAGCGCAAAAGAGCCCTATTTAGCTCTAGTTTGACCTTACCATTTTTTCATCCAACGTGCTGCGAATATGCTTTATAAAGATCAGGTCGCACTACTGCATAATCAGGATAACGCGCGCGGACGGCAGCAATACTGGAGAGTATAGAGACCTCACATGCATCGAACCAACGCAGTACCATGCTGAATCAAACGAATCTTCTGTTCATTCTGGAGGATACGCTAACGCCTCTTCAAATTCATCGTCTCGAACTGTATCATTCGAGGAGGCTCCGCTTCCCTGCGCGGCTTGCTGTCGCAACAAATGAAAAACAGCCTGTTTTCTCAGCGGGGATGCTGATTCACGCTCCTGCAAAAGGCTCCATAGGGCAGCGGGCCAACTCATTGACTCGTTGACGCCATGCAGCGCTGTGGCCGGTCTGCAACAGATCCAAATCAATGCGACCAGTAATTGGATCAGTTGCAGACTGCTGCGTGGCAATCTTCATCAGTCGCAGGGCCTCCTCGACATCAACCCTTTCCACAACAGGAGATAGGCGGATTTTGGCATGGGCTTCAGACAGCCGGATCAGGGACTCCAGCTGTCGCGGCGTCGCCGTTATGGTCTTGGGAACCCCATAGGCCACGTGCGCCGACCCAAGTCGCCGCATATCCATGTAGCCTGTGATGAGGGTGTCGCTGGCATCATTCGAGAGCACCGGATGGACCTGCTCACGAGCATACGAGATGTACGCCGCCGAGTGTCCGCAAATCCACCAGAGGTAGACCATCTATAGAGGTGCCGACATCGCCAGTGTCGTCGTACTTTCTCTTCGTGGAACAGCGATACGATATGACGGGCCAGACGGCGATCGTCATCTGCCGAGGGCTTGTCAAGAATCAAGTACACTAGATCGAAGCGAGAAAGCAGCGTCGGCGGCATCTGAATATTCTCGATAACCGATAAACGAGGATTATAACATGACTCGACTGGATTAGCAGCAGCCAGCACGGATGTGCGTGCGTTCAGTGTCGCGATAATCCCAGCCTTGGCAATAGATATCGTCTGCTGCTCCATGGCCTCGTGCAGGATCGTGCGGGACTGCTCGCTCATCTTGTCGAACTCGTCGATACAGCAGATACCACGATCCTGAAAGCACCAAGGCCCCTGACTCCAGAACAGCATCATGAGTCTCAGGGTCCTTGGTCACATAAGCAGTTAAACCGACAGCAGAGCTTCCCGCGTCCAGATGTGTAGATCCCCCGAGGCGAGATGCGGTGCACGAAAGACAACAGCTGGGACTTGGAAACACCAGGGTCGCCGACAATGAGCACATTAATATCGGAGCGAAAACGCGTCCCTCCAGCGGACGCAAAATCCTTGCGGGTTCCGCCAAATAGCTGACAGAGGACTCCTTTCTTGACATCATCCATTCCCCAGATAGAGGGAGCAATAGAAGCGGCGAGACGCTCATATACACGAGGATCGCGAGCGAGCTCTCGAATACGAGGCTCCCAATCGTGAACAGGACGCCAGACTGGACTCGTCTCCGGGACTGGAGCGTACTCAGCCGGAGTCCATGGAGCGGTTGCCGAGGCTCCCGGAGCCACAGGTGCGGTGCCTGTATCGTTGCCCTCAGACAGCGCCGATGCTGCTCCGTCTGAGAGGAGCGCACCTTGCGGAACCGCATCGGCGTCGCCTGCTTCGGGTATGTCGACCACACGTCGAGCATCCGTGCGCTTCACGTGGACTACATCTAAGTACGTTCGAAAAACAGAGCGAACGTTACGCATCCGCGGATGAACTCGCACAGGCATGGCTCGATAGATGCCCGTAACCTCCACCCGATCGCCGGGTTTCATCGAATCGACCATGTCCTCATACAACACAAGTGAGATGGATGCAGGGGTTTCGCCCTGGGGCACACTCTCCGGTGACTCCTGAAGACGAACAATTTGTTTGTCCGTAAAACAGCAACGGTTATGGATGAGCTGATATGAAGACTTGAGGCCACAACGTGAGCAAGAGCTCGGCTCTTGAACGCGTCCATGGCGAATCGGAACCACTGCTGTATGCAAACAGTTCATGCAGCGATAGAATGCATCAGCCAGGTCGGGAATCAAGCCGCTGGTACGCACAATCATCCCGCGCACAGCCACGAGCGAGTCCAGATTACTCGGCTCCAGTTGGCGCAAAGAGTTCGTAACCCCGAGGTCGTACACTCGTACTTGGATCTGGCCGACAGAATCGTTATCGTCGCTATGGAACATTTCCCGATAGACCTGGTTTGCAGCCATATCGAACAAGCTGATCATATCGGATGGATATCGTACCAGTCTCTTGTACAGAGCCTCATCATATTCTAAGACGTGTTCCATACTTACATTCAGTGTCCACGATTCCGTTTCATGAAGCTCCTGCAGGCGGTGAACATAGAACGGTGTCAGCGTGGCTTCCGGCGGCGAAAGGTCTGTAGCCTCGAGACCAACCGCGCGTGATCTGCGAGAAGCCTGAAAATTCAACAGGAAAGATACCAGCTTTGCGTGTGCCTCCTCTACAGATAGATCAGTTCCCCAGAGGACGCGCACGGCTGCTGATTCCGTGCTCACCGTACGCGCTGGATCGGTGTCGCTGTCGATCCGCTGGGACCCGGGCACGGGACCCGTCGCCACTGAAAGGCTGGCACTGCTGCGAGGGGTAAGCGACAGCCCTAGAAGGGAGCGACTAAGCTCTCTGCGGCCAACAATACCTAAACGGCTTTGCAGAGGAGAGGTTGGCGGACAGCTCGAGCCAGAGAACGTCTGCGCAGCGTTTTCACTGTTCATCGCACCGTTTGGGCTGCTACGCACGCTCCGCAATTCTTGAGAGGCCATCTCTGGCCAGGTTGGTCTACGATGAGATACTCCAGTCAGGTCGGCAAGAGCTGATCTTGCTCCTTCAGCAGGTGAGGACGAGAAGGCGCCCTGCTCCAGCGAGGAGCGACCCGAAAAGTCTTCAGCCGGTGTTGCTGGCACGCTCGAGAGCGCCACACCCTGATCTATATTCACCTCATCTCGAGGAACATTACCCGAGTCGCTCGAAGTCAAGCTGAGTCGTGAACTCGGCATAACGCGCAAAACAGTCCGCACACAACAAAATACTCGCTCTCGGGAACGACAAGCACGCCGCGGTCTGCGCGGCACACTGCGATCGCTGCATTCGCGTTTCCCGCCAAAAGGGATGGGTGCTGGTAGGCGCACGGAAAACGAGCGCGGTGCTGTCGCAGGTCTCGCGAAGGGCAAAACGAGTCTCCGTGATCCGTGCGCAGGCGGATGCAGAACAAACGAAGTTATTGTCTCGCCATGAAGGTGTCAAGGTACTGGTTGAGCCCAACGTTCGCTAGAATACGCGAACGATGGCAATAAGCACGACTGCGTACTGCTAGCTTTCACTAGCTAGCTGCTCCGCGAAACGAGAAACGCAAGTTTTCGTTGAGCTTCGGGTGCCGTCAATTAGCATTCCCAATAAACTGATGTTCGCTTGCGGTATGCGCCGACCTTGGAAGCGAACGGCAGGGCATCGATTGGTCCAGGCCAGATCTCGGGCACCACACGAGAACGCCGCAAGTTGTACTCGCTTTCCGGGATAGAAACACATGACGCCGACTGCAAACTGAGAAGCCTATGGACCAGTAGCCGCCGACCGATTTGACTGACAGCGATGCAGCCAACCCAAATAGGGCTCGCTGTCCAGAGAAACGTTGTAACTGGATCATCCGATGGATACTGGGTGCAGAGGTTGACTTTAAGGTCGGGTTTCTCAAAAAAATCGATAGTCGGACAGCATCAGATTCTAGCACCGAGTTAGCCAAGGATATTTTTTCTCACGAAAAATGCCCCGCGTAAGCTCCATCACAGAGGACGCAAGACGCTGGGACTAAGCAACTCGACCAGTAACGAACGTTCCGTTGAAGCACGCCTACGCTCCGACCGACTGGTTTGGAGCCGGTTCAAGCTCGAAAGGTATACTACGCCTGCGCGTAAGCAGACGGTCCTACGCTTGCCTCCATACATGAGTTGTGGTGTCCACCCCCCGAGCAAACACTCTTCCTAGTCGGCTAGTTCGGAGGCGCGAGTTGCCCACAAGCAGTCCCGGATCCGGTCGAGTCCCACCTCGTTCACGCAGCCACAAGGTCTATTCGGAAGCAGTTTCCAACCACACAAGACTGCGAACGGAGTGGCCACCACCGGGGCTGTTGAAAAATCTACCTTTGCACGACGTACCTCGTCATGAATCGAAAGCATTGCCCAGTTTGGCTTCGTCGTTTCAAGCAATCGTTCAAGTCTGCCAACGTTGTATCTATAGGGAACCACAGCAGAGAGCATCTGCAGTTACCGTGATTGAAAACCACTGAATCTCTCACAGTTCCAAGTGTTCTGTTGTACATACCGCCTTCACGACGAGGCAGCAGCCAAGAACGGCTCAACGAACGACTTGTGGAGCAATGTCTCAATTGTCCTTTTGTGTCCATGTTCTCGCCGCTTCGCTGCGGCATGCTTGCGCAATCTCCCGTGGACGTCACGAGAACGGCTCGCCAACGGTCGCGGACCGACGCCAAAATCCAATTGAACGGTTGCGTTTCCGCTCAATGCGCCGGCGATTCCTCAGGAAGCTGCGCTCGACGCTTGTTCTCCAGCGTTTGAAGACGTTCCGAAGGCGCGTTGCGGCCACGTCAGTTCTTCATGGGCCAGCGACTCTCAACTGAGAGGGACCAGGCCCGATACTCGTCCGCTAGTCGTCAACCTTTCGGCCAAGGACTCAGAGAGTCCAACACGCCCCGCACAAATCGTTCGACAGCACTCGTACCCTCCAAAGCGCTTTCTCTTGCAAGGTCTTCAGGAGCGAAGGGGCTGTCTGCTGCACACGGTCACCGAGCAGAACCTAGTGTTTGACAGAGACTAGCAGCAACTTTGGGGGTCACTCAAGGAGATTAGACGAACGAGAATTCGGATGCGCATTCAATGACGCGGTTGCGCGAAACTCGTAGCTAGAGCCGACGTTCAACTTCTGCATACATGAAAAGTCAAATAAAGTTTCTTCAAGCAACTGGTTAGCGGTACCAGCTTCCAGACCCGGACTCAGAGTCGCTCCTTCGCAGCCATCTCCAAACGGTTATAGAATTGGAGACGGGCAGCAAGATCCCGGCAACGACGCATCGACTCATCGGTGCTCTGGGAACTCTGTTCGAACGCTTCATCCAGTTCACGGCAGACGCGCGATTTTGCTTCCGAAATCCAAGACGCAAGGGTGCGAAGGCCTTCCTGGCTCTGTGCAGCCTCATCCAACTGTTCACGGAGAGCAAGCATCTCTTCGAGGAATTCTGGAGCCATTTCACGCTGTTCAGTTACATCATCGTGTTCTGGTTCCAGGGTTACACCGCGCTCCGCCAGCATGTAGAGCGCACGTGAGTGTGGCGATTTGAGCACATCATGAGCTGCGTTCACTAGGGCGGAGGCCTTTTCAGCGTGTAGGGCTTGCGCATGAGCACTATGGCCCTCGGATGCCGGTTCCTGGCTGCTGTCTGCCCGCGAACTTGTCCGGATGCAATCTTCTCTGCCACTCCCGAAAGCGCCTCTCCAAAAGCGACTCATCTAGCAGGAAGCGTTCGGGAATCCCAAAGAGGGCAAAATAGTCCACATCGGGAGGTAGATTTGGTTGGATTCTGCCGCAGTGAACACATATGAAGGCACTTTCGGGCACAGGCGCCGACTCGTTCTGCAGCAACATTCGTGGCGCTCTACAGTTCCAGCACAAATCCGCCTCTGTGGAGCTGGCAGCACCCTTCGACGATATTGGTTCAGAGCTCGTCTTGTGACAAGCTCTGGCCTCAAATCTGTGTTTGCGAGCCGGCGTTAGCACCTGAGACCAACTTGATGCAGCTCTCTGCGTCAAAATTGCTCCAGCGCTCCTGCAATCGAATCGGTTAGATGTCGCTCCTGATCTCGAGCTAGGTGTGCGACAAGATGCTGGAAGTGGAAAGTCTCCCGCTCGGGCCTGCACAGGCAGTGGCCTCGATCGGCTCCTAAATTTTGCGTTCGTGCAGGCTTCTATTTCAATGGCGTTGGCTGGAGTCCTGCGCAGAAGCGTAAGAGCCCGAGCTGCGCGGTGATCAACAGCAGCAGCAGCAGCCGAAATAATAACACAGAGACCCTCAGAACCCCTCTCTGCATCCATGAGCCGTCCTAGACCGGCGCTCTGATTAGAAGTAGCATCTCCATATTGGAGGCCATCAGTAAATGCTCGATGCGACGCAAGCCCGGGCCTATACACAACCAATGTTTTCAGCTGCTGCGCTCTCCCGTACTGATCAAGGCTATCACTTCTTGCCGCTTTCACTTGTGACAAGTGAGCGCGCCTTGCAGCCGGCATGAAGAGCGTATGCACGCCCAGACAAGCACCGAATTCCTGCTGATACGTTGCTTGACATCGCGTGATCGCAGAGAGAAATCGAAAGTTCGTGACTTGCTCCAGGGTGATGGGTCTGCACCAAAATCTCGGCGTCTCAAGCACCGAAGGGTTCGCAATCGCCACATACACATACTTATTTGCATGTTTGATGAAGGGACGTCCCTTGAAGAGGTACAGGCTGAGGCGTTCCTCCCCAAAAACGGAAAAAGGTTCTCACTCGTTGTTTTTAGAAACCTCGGCGCGAAACAAGGCTGCCACGAGGGTGAGTCCGTGAACCACAAACGCCTTTTACTCTACGGCGTTTCTGCCAGGAAGACTCCAGTTACGTCTGATTGTCAGCAGGAATGCTAATGCGAAGAGCCAGCACTTACAGGTGGGACTCACTGAGGGTGTCGTCACGTTTTTTACGCTAATGCCGCGAACGTGGGCAACGGGCCAGCAGCGCTTCCGACGACAAAAACGTGACACAGCAGACCCTAAAGCGTGTTCAGCTCGTCGTTCGCGCCTCTTGGCTAAATACTGACTCGTGAGGCAGAGAGAAAACTTTCATCACGACTCTTGACACAGCGGTAGGTATTCGAAACCTGAATCGGGCTCGACCAACGAACCAGCTTGGGAACCGCTCCGTGAGACAGATATCCTTGGGCGAGTCACCCGGGGAACCGTCATAGGAGCGCGCACGGCACTGTCGATGGACTGCTTCAGTCACGCTCAGTGCATCGTCTACGCGAGTTGGTCGCAGCGCAACGTCCTTTCCTCGAATGCTTCAACATTACAACCGGAAAGCAGCTTTTGGGTCTGCGCTAGTCACAAATTGTGGGGTTCTTCATACGCACATATACGGCTACGTCCCTGAGGTGCGAACAAAAAACCCGAGTGAAAACGGACTCGCCAACCGTTTCAGGGTGGCGAGTTCGTGAACGCGACGCGGCTCGCGCCCAGATCCCGAACCACTTCCGGCAAGAATCGACCTTTGGCGAGAGAAGAAACGAGCGAGGGAATCAAGCAAGAGCGCTCAGTCCGCGGAGCGTGAGCTGGAGCTTTTCTCTTCGGCAACGATCACCGAGACAGTTCGTTGCTCGTCTTGGGCAGGTTCGAGCGAGGACGCGATCAGTTCTCTCTGTTCGCATGCATCGTGAGACGGAGTCAGAGGAGGAAGCGCTGCCCCAGTTTCGGGAACGACGTGGACGTTGCTTCTGATAATGGCCAGGTGGGAAGTGACTTACCGGAAGTCACGACTCACCCCGCCACAGTCAACTTTTGGTTTCAACTCGTACGAAATCGTCGGTTACCAGAGCGTTTTCGTGTGGTTACGCTTTGCTTCCTGGCATTTCTCGTTAATAACGTTGATCGAATCAATTTATCGGTGGCCATTTTGCCAATGCGGCACGAGTTCGGTTGGTCTTCCACCACTGTAGGGGTGATTCAGTCCGCGTTTTTCTGGGGCTACCTGCTGACCCAGCTACCTGGAGGATACCTCGCTGATCGTTATGGCGGTAGGAATGTGCTTGCATTCGGCGTGGTCTCATGGAGCCTTATGACATTCGTTACACCACTAGCGGCATCCTTTAGTTTGCCGGTACTGCTCGCTGCACGCGCCTTGCTTGGGGTCGGCGAGGGTGTCGCCATGCCCGCCATGAATAACCTGATTTCTCGATGGATCCCAAATCGAGAGCGTTCTCGTGCGCTAAGTCTCATATACAGCGGCATGTACATGGGCAGCGTTATAGGATTGTCGCTCTGCCCCCGACTGATGCGGAGCTTTGGGTGGCAAAGCGTTTTCTATGTGTTTGGAGCCCTCGGTTTCGTGTGGTACGTGCTCTGGGAACGATTCACGAGTGGGTCGTCGCCCAAGGAGAGCAAGACGATCGACCCTGAAGAACGGGAGTACCTGAGAAGAGAGCTGGGTCGCCGACGAAGTAGAGAGTCGGGAACAAGGACGACTCCTGCGAGCCAGGACGTCCCTTGGCGGCTGTTGCTGAGCCATTCGGCCACGTGGGCGATCATGATCAGTCACTTCTGTTGTACCTGGGGATATTTTCTGCTTCTGGCATGGCTTCCCACCTACTTTAACCAGGCTCTCGGTTTCGATCTGAATGCGTCAGCAATCCTGAGTATTTTGCCTTGGCTTACAATGTTCGTTGGAGCGAACCTGAGTGGATGGATAGCAGATCATTTGATCAGCACGGGCAAGTTCACGACAACAACCGTGCGAAAAATGATGCAGACAATTGGCTTCCTGGGACCAGCCTCCTTTCTAGCTCTGGTGTCGTCGACGCAGAATCCTGCCAACGCGGTGCTTTACATGGCGATGGCGCTTGGTTTGGCCTCATTCTCCCAGTCTGGAGTGTACAGCAATCATGGCGATATTGGTCCCAAGTACGCGGGATCATTGCTTGGCCTGAGCAATACGCTGGCGACAGTGCCTGGCATTATAGGTGTCGCCCTCACAGGGTGGATCCTTGATGTAACTGGAGGAACCTGGTCCATTGTATTCTATACGGCAATCTTCTTTTATCTGCTCGGAACCGTGGTATACAATGTGTTCGGGACAGGCGAACGCGTCTTTCAGTAAACTTTGCACGGCACAGGCTTTGCATCACATTACAAGAACCATCTGCGTGGGGTCGCGCCAGTTCGAGAAGCATCACTTGCGAGGACGTAAGCGTGAGCTTCAGACGTCACGGCCTCTGCATCTCGAAGCATGAGATTTGCTCAACGAAAATGAGGCTGCTGATTCAGAACCGAATACGGAACTTTCGAGCTCGCAACATCCGCAGATCAGTGGCGCTCTACAGCGAATACGAGGTACGCAAGGCTTCATCGAAACAGAAACTTCGTACAGGGGCCTGGATCGCCACCCCTTGTATGCAACTCTTTCCCCGAGCCTGAGAAGAGCAACTTTTGATCAGGTGCGCAACGCGTTGACGTCGCTTCCGGTCCGAAAAGAAGTAAACGCCAAGAAAGCTCGCGGCGGCAACGGCAACGCAACAACCTCAAGGCTGGCACACCCGGTCGCAAGCGTCACGTTAGACAATAAAGAAAACAGGTTGAGTACGGATCAGACCAGCTCCAAAGTTACATTTGCGGCATGGCTACAACATCTTGGCTCTGGAGGGTTCCTTCCAGACAAAGAGATGGAGCTACCCGCTCACGTCTCAGGGTTGATCGTCATCACTTCCGACTCAGATTTCCAGCCTCGTTGGCTTGAAGTGTCGTCCTCAAGATTCCTTCACACAACTTTACAGATCTGACTAGCCCAATCATTTCGGCTGCATACTGCTCGATTTCCGCCCAGGGTCAAGCGCA
Organism: Cyanidiococcus yangmingshanensis; assembly: GCA_013995675.1. NCBI lineage: Eukaryota > Rhodophyta > Bangiophyceae > Cyanidiales > Cyanidiaceae > Cyanidiococcus > Cyanidiococcus yangmingshanensis. The sequence continues at coordinate 830,997 of VWRR01000002.1, read as the reverse complement.
TTGACCTGGCGTCCTCTCAAAGGGCTGCTGCGACGAAACCCGCAAGTCAAGAGGCTAGGAGTCTCGGCGCCCATTCGCCATCGTGACTGCCTCGCGCTAGCCAGTTCAAGTAGAGTCAAGCTACTACCAAACGCCCAGAATGTCATCGAAACAGCCGCTCTCGGTGGTCCAACCTCTCCCGCACGATCGATCATTCCTCACGCACTTGAAAGCGCAAAGAAAACAGAGAAAAGTCCGCGCGTGCTACCTCAACGATCACACATTGCATTCTAGCCAGTCTATGCTTTCAATACACGATCGCATCCTATCCGCGATAGCACGGATTGGCCACAGGAGCTTCCCAACTGCCGCCGGCGGATACCGTTGCTGCTCAGAACAGAATGCGAATGCTCCCAGCGACTTGGTCTAGAGAGACACTTATCCAGCCGCTTTCTGGCCTTGGACGCAGGATATCCCGAAACCGACTCGCGGCCAACGCTAATGATCATGCACACGATGTATCCATTCCAAGTTGCTCAAGTGTGACCCAGACATGCTTGGAACGAGAATCATCATCTGCGATATCAGGTGTCAGCGGCCTGCGAAGCATGCGGCCAGATTACGGTGACGTTGCGGACGCACCGGTGGACTGCTCCTAGCCGATGGCTTGGACACGTCAACGGGCCGATTCCGGCGTAGGCGATCGCTTTCTTTCGTGGTGGTGATGGCGACGGCGCGGCGGCGCATTCCGATGCCTCTTGTCTATTTGGATGTGCGGCTTTCGTGCGCTCTTGTTGTGTATAGCCGTCTAGTCATCGACTATGGAGACCGGCGTGCAAGTGACCTTTCGGGTTCACTTTAACTCGGTGCCAGGTCAAGATGTATACTTGTGCGGATCTGGTGAACAGCTTGGAAATGACAGAATAGAGGCGGCGAAAAAGCTGGAGTACACGCCCGACTCGTGGGAGCTTGTAGTTCCTGGCTTGAATCCTGGTGCTGTTCTTCAGTACCGTTACTTGTTCAAGGATCGTGCATCACAAAAGACGATCTGGGAGCGTGGTAAGTCCAGGACAGTAGTGGTGCCGAAATCTGATGTTGAAAAGTTGGTTTGTGAAGATGGCTGGTTCCGGAAGACGCCGAGCGTCGAAGAGGAGATTTTTCATACCACGGCGTTTCGTGACGTGATCTACGGCCGACGTCAGCAAGACAGTGATCGAGGCAGCCAATCAAGTCTATTGAATAGTCGTACAAAAGTAGATGAGCCGAAAAAATCTCCCGGAGACTACTTGTTCTTTCGAACACTGCAGGTGCGTGTCCCACCGACGAACGAGGTTTTCATCAGGTTCCAAACTGAGCAAGCGGCTGCGACCGCGGTCTCCGGCCCCAATGGTGACCAAAAGAGCAACGCTGGGCTGGAGCGTCGTCTATCAGCGGATCGATTTCCCTTCTGGGAGCTGAGTATGCCCCTCGCGGACCTCGGTATCGACCGCACTCGTGAGCGCCTCATTCATTATCAGCTCCTCATACGTAGCAACAAGCAGGCATCCACTGTTGCCGTCGACAGGGATCTCAGTCGTGTGCTTCGTGTGCCAGCAGCTGGGCAATCTGTGCAGCTCACGGACTATCAAGTGATAACGGATCCGGAGATGACGGCTCGTTTTGCAGGCTTTGCGATCCCGGTGTTCTCGATCCGGAGCAACAACTCGTGCGGCGTGGGAGAGCTCTTGGACCTCGAGCGCATGATCGATCTGGCTGTACTCATGAAACTTTCTTTAATCCAGCTTCTTCCCCTGAACGACACTTCAGTGACTGGTACCTGGCGTGACAGCTATCCCTACTCATGCGTGTCGGTCCATGCATTACATCCGATGTATCTTAACTTGGATGACTTGAATCCCCCGAGCGATATCGCGAAAGAAATTCAGCAAGCCCGAGCTCGTCTGAACCAGCTCAACGCGATTAACTACGAGGACGTGATGAATACCAAGATGGGCTTTCTGCGTCGCCTCTACGCTCAGGATAAGCAGCGCATCCTTCGTGACCCCGTCTTTCTCAAGTTCTTCAACGAAAATCAGGACTGGCTTGTGCCTTACGCCGTCAGTCGTTTTCTTGCCAAAGTGAATGGCACCGCAGACTTTTCCCGGTGGGGCGCTCGGCACCAAGTCTCCGTCGCTGATCTAGAGGCACTCGCAGCACCCGATACCTTTTATTTTGATGAACTCGCCCTCGTCTATTACATACAGTTCCACCTGTATCGTCAATTAGCACGCGTTGGCGAGTACGCTGCCAAAAAACGGATCATATTGAAAGGCGATCTACCGATTGGTGTGCATCGTTACAGCGTCGATGCGTGGATGAACCAAGACCAGTTCTTTATGGACCGACAAACGGGAGCACCACCCGACCAGTTTGCTGAATTCGGTCAGAACTGGGGCTTTCCTACCTACAACTGGGAACGGATGGCTCAAGACCGGTACCGGTGGTGGCGTGGCCGTCTGCAATCCATGCAGAAAGTGTTCCACGCGTATCGTATTGACCATATTTTGGGCTTTTTCCGTATCTGGGAAATTCCAGGGGACGCAGTCTCCGGTCTCCGCGGACGTTTTCGGCCTGTAAACCCGATTCGCCGCGACGAGCTAGATAGCCGGGGTATCTGGGATATCGAGCGCCTCTGTGAGCCGTACATCAGCGAAACACAGCTGAGACGTGTCTTCAGTGATCAGAAATGGACATTTGTACGCGACTGGTTCCTCGAACCATGGTACAATCGATACCGTTTCCGCACGATCTACGATTCAGAGGCCAAACTGCAGGAGTTTTTTAAGAACGAAGACCAAGTGCGACGATTCTGTGAACAGTCTGGCATTGATCAAGAGTACCTTAAGCTGGAACTTTTTCGCTTCCAAAATAACGTCATTCTCCTTCGCGATTTCGACCATCCAGATGACACGTTTCATCCGCGTATCGAATTCTGGCGCGCACCGACCTATTGGGAACTGAATGGTGACTGGCAGCACAAACTTCGCCAGCTTTACGATGACTACTTCTTTCGTCGACAGGAAGCACTCTGGCGAGACAAGGCCATGGAGAAACTGCCCATGCTGAAGGCTGCATCCGATATGCTCGTCTGTGGAGAAGATCTTGGCATGCTTCCGTCATGCGTCTTTGAGGTACTTGAAAACTTGTGTATCATTGGATTGCGTGTGCAGCGGATGCCAGAAAACGCAGAATTCGGAGAATGCTCTAAATATCCGTACCTGACGGTGGCGACAACGGGTTCTCACGACACGAGCACCCTGCGTGGTTGGTGGGAGGAGATCCCCCCCGACAAACGTCAGCGATTCTGGTCCAATGTCATGAAACAGGAGGGCAAGCCACCTGCAGATTGCGGGCCCGATATAGTCGAATGGATGATCAGGGATCATTTGCAGGCACCGAGTATTCTGACGATTTTCCCCCTACAAGATCTGTTAGGAATCGACGACAAGCTGCGCCGCCCTGTCGCCGCAGAGGAACAGATTAATGTACCTGCAAACCCCGATCACTACTGGCGCTTTCGTCTCCATCTCTCGGTAGAGGAGCTGCTACAGAGCCGGGACTGGATACGCAAAATTGCCGGCATGGTAACGGAAAGCAAACGGGTCCGAATCGATTGAACCATGCTAGCAATTGTCTGGCTCCACAAGAAGAACCCTTCCCAGCATTGTCCATTCGGGAATTATTTCGTCTGTTCAGGGAGAAAAAGTCTACAAGCCTGTGGTAAAGCTTGCCGATATTCGAACTTGTGAAGCGATCGTTTCGGTATGAGAACCTTGCGCGTCAGCGACCTTTGACGAGGACGCAATTCCTCTGTATGCCATCTGCGCCGAACACGCCCATTTTCTTTTCTAGACTGCTTTGAATCTAGTTCGGTCCTGACCAGAATGCTTGTAAAGAGCGCCACTTGGAGGTTGCGACGATACCACCATCTACAGAGACCTTAGTGCCGAACGTATCCAGCAGTTGAGCATGATGGATCAGACCTGGAGATACGCGCCCTTTGCCTGGATACCCATGAGCAGGTGCGTCCATCAGAAGACAAAGACCTTTTCATGCAGCGAGGCACGTTGACATGCACTGATCAAGAGGCCGCATCACGACTAGGCTGTGGATCTTTTTCGGACATTCTTCTGGACCAGTCCATGCGGCAGCATCTCTGATGTACTGTCCATCGACGTGTAACCAGCGAGCAACGTGGCAACTCAAGACTCTGCACGTATTCATGTCCACAACACCCCTTTAAATTGCGATCCTGAAGTGATCGATGTCCATGGTGAGGTCCCTGGTTTTGAATGCGATTATGAAATTGAGGGAGCCGCTTTAATGCGCGTTCTCTACGGTAAGGACAATGGCGGGAAAACAACGGATAATCCCGAAAAGCTTGTACTCGAACGAGATATCACAGGGGAGGCTCGAGCACGCGAGCGCTGCCCGGAAAAGAAGAAGAACTTTGTCATCTCTCGATCGACGGTCTCTTTAAAGATTCTTAGATTCAACAGATTGCAAAACGATACATTCGTTCTCACCAGTCTGTTGTGAGTGCACTCGATGCCAAGGATGGACCCTGGGTGTCCTGGGCGTCCTCGAGCTTTTGCCTCGCTCGTGTGGGGCCGGAACCCGGAATAGAGGACTCCGGTGCTTCATGAGCAGGCTCGATGACCAGTTCACGGCGGGTCCGCCGAAAAACCAGCAAATCTGTGGTGGACGCAGAGCTAGCTCCATCATCCACAACTAGCGGATGTAATGGACGGAGACTTGTGGCGACATGAGGCATTTTCACAACGTGAATGAGTCCATCGAACGCACCGAAACCGAGCTCGGAGACACCACGACCTCGAAACGTGTTCACGTCGATGACCGAATCCAGAATATGCAGCAGCGACGGGATCATGCAACACTCTCGCGAGAGAGTCACCAGCGTCACTGCCATTGACTTTCGGCATGCGTTCCTCAGGTAGTGCAAATAGCGCCACAAATGATTGAACAGTTCCTCATTGCTCGTGTTAGCTGCCACAGACGAGAGTATCCATTGGTGCAACGACTGAATGGCTAACCGCCGACACTGCGGAGCTGAGCGAGACGAGGCAAAGTCCAGCGCCCCATCCAAGGAGTTCAAGAGGCGCAACGAGGCGCTGCTGCGGAGTATCTCCTGCGGGTTCGCACAGAGCGACAGATCTAGACGCGGCTTGCTAGGGCGCTGCGACCTTGCTGACCGCTCTTTACCAGCATATCGCCATGCTATTCTCAAGTTCGTCGCTGATGACGAGTCGCTGGTACTTGGAGACACAGCAGACCGCGTATCTGCAGCCACGCTCGCCGGGAGCTGCTCCACCAAGGAACCTGGAAGCAGCCCAAGGACGTGTTCGTGCAAGAGACCCTCAGCCACGAAGGTGCGCAGGAAAGTTCGAGCGTTCTGGGTTGGTTCGTCTTCTATCAGTGCAGTCACGGTGCCAAGAGGTAGAGCAATATCGTAGGCAGCGTCGCGACCGCGTTGACAGCGCGTGAGTCCGAGTCGAGTTACGGGCCACTGCTCGGTCGGCGACCGTGTCACGCCTGAGCCGAAGCTTTCAGCAGACCGCGGTCCTCGGTCCCGTGCATATACCCTAATAAAGCTCATCAAAGGATAAACGATCGTGAACTTCTGCGAGCCTCCTTGGAACCATCCTACTCGTGAGGAAGGAGCCGCGTTTCGAACAAAGCTCACAGTTGGAAGTAGGTACAATGAATAGTTTTTGACGTGCCGTTTTCTGATCCGCAATTCGGGGCCCTCGGTCGATCGATGTGTTGCCGAGACTGCACCTCAAAACCCCTTGAAAACCTCAAATAGATTTCTCCGATAGGTATATTCCAGATCATTCGAGTGTCCGGTCGTCATCATAGAACATGAGGCCTGTGCCCATCCTTTACTTGGATGCTGCGTTGGGTTCCAAGCTCGTACGCCGTTCCGAACCATGAACGAGTCCGCAGGATCTGGCTGTCCATTGGTCGGGCAGTCCTCCGCTCGATGATAGCACTCGCATACGTTCAGGACAGTACGCAGACCGCGAACGATGCGGGCGGGCAGTTGGGTGAACTGCAGCCGACTGGTCGCCCAATAAGGGACATCGTCGCTCAGAGCAGGGGCTTTTGTTCTGCATCAGCAGGTTATCGGTCGTTTGCACTCGGTGTCGATCGAGTCGCGGCCACTAGTGCGCGAGCGCACACGGCGCACTGCTTCCATGAACGAAGCACTAGATTGGGTGCGATACGATACCAGATAAAAAAGTAGTGACGTTGGGTGTCCTCAAATCCACTGTGATCGGCATCTGGGTCGAACGACCTTGCTGCAGCCACTAGGCCGGGCCAACACCGGTCGAGCGATCAAGTCGAGGTCCAGTTCACAGCTCGGCTTGGGTACACGGCCACTGCAATGCATATCCGACGTTCAGGACACTCGTTCGCTGACAGACTCGGGTGCAGTTTGCGTGGACTCGACACAATACGCGGGGCCGACCAGTTCTAGACTCACCAGGCGTAGCAGAGACGATTCCCTCGATACCGGCTCCGCCCTATGCTGCCACGATTGCACTGGGTCACAGAGGGGCGCAGTGCTCGGGACAGTCACGGTCGCATACACGCTTCATGGGTAGGTCCTGCGCGCTATGCTTCAACCAGCATTCATAGCCGGTATGCCTTGCCGCTGGCGCCTCACGAGGGGCCTTGTCGAGTCAGCGCAAACCGACACGCCAACAGTGAACGGACCAGTGGGACTGGCTAAAGAGCAAAGATGATTGGCCAAAAGAAGGTCTTGGGACACTCCACGGGACAGAGCATGGATCGACCGGATGTGTGCATTTGCTCTCTGATAGGGACGAGGGCGTCACCTCCTCCTAGTATTTGATCGTTCACCAGACTGTTTCAGTGGTTCGCATGTCGGTGCTTTTGCTCGATATCGACGCGAGCGCAGGGGTTCTCCCTGTTGCACCGCCCCAGCGGCAGTTGATCCGGATCGCATCTGGGAGTTTCTGCGCACCCTGCTGGCTTGCCGGGTCTTGCACCAAGCTGGGCGTGCTCCTGGCTATTGTTTGCGTCTAGCGGGCGCTCCATAGACTGTTGGGGTAGCCGATACTCGACAGGCGTCTCGTTAAGCAGGGCCTCAGGGCGTTGCACGAGTTGTTTTCTGCCAACCGTGACGGGGCTCTGGGACGCGGTCCCCAAAGCCAAGGCGTCTGGTGCGGGAGCGCCTGTTCGGGCAGGTTCCGGAGACGCTGGTGTTCTGTGGCACGACGTTGACTACCCTGCGTTGAAAGTCTAGTCAGAGCAAGCTGCACATAGCACTTTGGGCAACGACCAGAGCACCTTGAGGGCGTTTCCGAGAACAGCCGAAGCGTTTGGTAGTCGCAACCCTTCTCAGGACTCTGGTTCCCCAGCGATACTCGAGACAGCTGCTTCCAAAGCTGGGCACAAGAGCGAGAGCCGAGTCTTGGGACCGATACGCCTTTTAAGCGGCTAAGATCTGAACAAGAAAACACAGTTTTGGTTTGAAGTACTCTGATCCATCCATCTGATCTCTATGGCATTTCTTGCGTTGCCCCTGAGGAGTACCCCTCCTTTTTCTGGCTTCTATCCAGGCTTCATCGCCAGCATATCGTGCGTCACGCGTGCCCGTGTTCTCGTTCAGCTATATCCGTTTACAACCCTACCGTCTCGCTCACGGGAACGGATCAATCATAGCGATGCACGAACTCGATACGCGCTATGCAAAGACTACCGTCTGGCGACAGGCTTGCTAAGAGGAGGGTCTCGTGCCACTGACCAGCGCCAACTGCGCAACGGTGCGAAGGCTAAGTACCATGCTCGCAGTGAGAGGCTTTGGAAAGAACGCACCCAACGAACCAGAGGAGATCTCTCGAGATGAATTGCGAGAAGCAATACGTTTTCTTTCGGAATCAGGATCCGACCCCGAGTCGGCGAGGCTAAGACAAAAGTTGCGTCGCCAGCTTCGAAAGCAATTTGGTCGAATTTTGCGCTGCGAAGCATGCCAGGGACGGGGTCGACGTATCTGTCTTATGTGTGGCGGCTCACGCAAGATGGAGGGTTTCTTGGAAAGGAAGTACCCTGCTATCCATGCGAGGGAACTGGCCTTGGCCGTCCGTGTCGGGAATGCAATGGCATGGGTTTCTTCGATGTCTAAGCAACCAATCGTGTGGTTTCGTAAAGGCATGCAGGACCAAGTTCAAGGATGTAGCGCTTCATGGCTCTCGAATCACCTTTACAACCGGATACAGAAAAATACCAAGCGCTCTCCGGCCCGACCGAGGGACGAGCACGCGCCACTCGTTCGGATGCTGCCTCCGATCGCCGCCTACAGCGCTCGCGGTCAACGTCCATCATTTCGACAGCGAGCTTGCCCGAAAAAAGGCTAGCATAGAGCAATGGAAGTGGAATGAGACGCGACTGCTCCATGAAGCTGTTTTGAGAAACCGAGCGAAACTCTTTGTTCCTCAGGGACATGTGTACTGAGGTCTTAAAAACCATTAGGGGGATACGTCTAGAGAATCTTCTTGTCCCTGCTGCACTGCGAACAATGCCATGCGAACACGAGTTACAAACTAGACGAGGGGAGCTATCATCGCCCGTCGTCATGAGGTATGCTCCCTGAAGCGTTATCGAAACAGCCTGATACTGGTGCTCCCGCCGATGCCTTGATCAAGAGCACAAACCTGAATCGATAAAAGCTCATAACCTGAAGCGTAGAGCCTATTGTTAGCACGAAACTACAAGCCCAAGGTCATGCACCACGCAATTCTGCAACATTGTTCGTGCAATATTTTGAGATGATGCAGTCCTGCAGCGCTGATCGACAGGAAAGTGGGGTTGCATGTCGAGGCATTCCGCCTTGGGTAAGATACATTCTTCTTTGGATCCCTAAAGACGCCGCTTTCGGGCTCGTTGTGAGACAGCTGTGTTCATGATCATCGTCTACAACAAGTTCGATCATGCCACGCTCCTATGCTCGATAAAAGGCAGGAAACCAGCGATGACCTCGTGACGTTTGTACGCTTACTCGATATCTGTCTTCAATACAGCAGACGATCCACTGATTTTGGCGATATTCCGCCTAGATTTTTTCTGAAATGAATGGCACCAGCTAGGGCCCGCTGGCTGTTTACGTGACCGGTGTATCTAGCGCCCCTTGATATGGAAATTTCTGGATAAGGGCGACTTTCTGATCCGGTTAATTTTCCTGGTGGCGCCAAAGCAACGCTGCATAGCCACCGTCCCGACCTGCGGTGTCCGTATAGGTGAGACGCTCCCAGCTGAGCTCGAACTCGGGAAACTGCTCCAGCACAGAGCGCACGAGACCACTCCCTTCCGCCTCTAGGATCGAACAAGTCATATAGAAGACAGCGTGTCTAGACAAGCGCAAAGCCCGGGTCAAAAGACTCGTCTGCAGAGATATCAGACGTGGTATCGCAGTCGCGAAATCTCGCTCAGAGAGACGCCATCTAGCCTCGGGGCGGCGGTTAAGGACGCCCGAATTCGTGCAAGGAACATCCGCGATCACCAGATCAAAACTCGGAACAATCGATCGATCATCTGCATTCTGTACGACAAAGCCAGACTGGTACTCCACGAATGACTCGCCGCGACCAATGCCCACGAAAACTCGTCCTTTGCTCATGCCTGGTGCCTTGTGGATGTTCTCGTGGACCATTTGCAGCCGCTGTCCGTTCAAGTCCACACCTACGTACTCTGTAAGCAAGTCACCCAGACCTGATTTTTGCAAATACTCAAAGACAGCGGTAAGCTTTCCACCTGGTGCAGTGCACAAATCAAGCACTCGCTCCAAGCGTCTCCGCTGGTTCCATCGTGCGCGTAATTGCTCACAAAGATCGTAAATGTGCTCCGCTTGGGTCACATTTTGCACAATAAACTTTTGCAACAGCTTCTGAAACAGATCTTTGGCTGAGGTATCGGGCAGTGCGTGCGCCCACTCAACACGGTCGGTATTTGCAGCGATTACCAAGTCTCCAGCTCCGTCCACATCCGCACAGTTCAGATCGACGCGGTAGATATTCCAGGGCCGAGCAGCGGATTCGCTCAGCCTCGAGCCGTCCCAGGGAACGAGCAAACCTATTTCCAGGGCTGCCCGCAACTCAGCCGTATCTGTGAACTGGCAGGGAATGCGAAAGAAAATCTGCGGTGTCAGATTGCCCGCTTCTAGGAAAGCCACAACCCGCTCCTGATTCATCAGCTGATTGGCAACCTTGGCAACAAATACCCCTGGATACGAATACCGCACGTTCAAGTTGTCTTCAGGGAACGGAAGCGGTCGTACGATGTACTCTGCGGGACGCCTTCTTTCGAGCTCCGGCATCCACTTTTCCCCGTAGCGAGCGAGATTGCGCAGAATCGCATTCACAAAGGAAGCAAAACGCTGTCCATAGTAGGTTTTCGCCAGCTCGACAGTGCTGAATACGATCGTATGGACAGGAACTCGCTCCATAAAAGCGTACTGGGCGAGCGCGGTATGCAGTAGTGCTCGCTGCGAGACCGACAGACGCAGGTTGTCGGATTTTATTCGACGCGGCACGCTATCCATCGCTTCACGCTCACGTAGAACATTGGTTTGAAGCACATAGTCGAAGAGCATTCGCTGTCGAACGGCATTAAAAGAGATGATTTTCGCTAGCGCATACTCCGCTCGACTCGGCTTCCGTGCCTCGCTCCACAGAGCAAGGTATGATAGCAAAAACTTTTGACTAAGATGGCTCGCGTTGGGGCTATCTCGGCTCATTTTAGAGTCCGTGCTTGCGTTCGTGCCTTCCACATCGCTCGTGGTCGCGTTCTGCATCAGCGACTGCTCAACGGCGAGAAAAGCGGCCTCGCGTGCCGTGACGGCTTCCCGTAGGCGGTCTGCCCCTCGGTTCGGTAACTCAGAAGCGTTCACTCCAGACCTTGCTTCTTGCGAGCTCGTAGCTACCAGTGGCAATACGAGACCCCTTTTGACACCCTTGGTCGTTCCGAGTACCTTCGGGAAACGACACGTCGCCGGCGAGCGTTGGCCGATCCCGTTTTTTCGCCAAAACGGCGTAGCGATGAAACTCAAGCTCACCACTTGATGACGCATTACCCCAAGATCACTATTTTGGTTTATTTTTCGACGATAAGCGTCCTTTGATGACGCCATGCCCCGTGCTTTTCTAAGAGGAACTTGGGCAACGCTACCGACGAGCTCGCCCCGAGCTGCGGGCCGCCGCCGGTGCCTGCGATGGTTGCCGCCGGTGCCCGAGCTTCGTGCTGACTCCAGTGTGTCAGCGAAAAGTACGTTCTGCATTCGATTGTATTCGTGAATGTTCGAATAGTGTACTGAATGTTTCGGTAGATCTCATTGATTCATACATCGGGATATGTCTGTTGCAGGATTTTACTGCAGTGCTACCTGCGGGGTTTGTGCGGGCAGTACCCACTCGTAGACGTAGAGAGCCGCACCAGGTTTTTGGAGATCACGGTGCAGCATGAGCGCTGAGCATTACCACAAGCAAACGTTCGTCAAGATCTTCTTGTATGGAGAAGAGGCGCTTTCCAGTATTAAGCATCCTGATTTTGAGAGGAGCTTGTTCCACAATGCATCCGTGATCACAAGCCCGATCGTCAAGTCTATGAACGAAACCTTTCAATGAGTTTTCGCGGGAGCGGTTTTGCGGTCGCAAAGGAAAATCCGTTTCTTTCGTATAAACTGCTAGGGCCGGGAGCATTGGATGCTATTCATCACCCCGCAGCGCTTCGTGAGCGCCAATTCTCCTATCGAATTCGGTTGGCTCGTGAGGATGATACCTCACGCCTTGACGTCTCTGCGCGCTGCTCAACCAGAAATCGATTCGCATTCGGCCCGCTTGCTGATTTCATTACTTTCGTCCACGGAGAGCGCTTTTCCAGCACACAAGGCTTTGCTGGGGATAGCGCGTCCTCGCTTGCTCCAGCAAAAGCAATGGGCTACCGTTTTGATCTAAAAGCCGGGCGCGATTCTAGTCCAGCGTCCTGCAGGGTTTACATTCGTTCTCGGATTCATGACCATAGCCTAGAATGCACCTTATGCGATCTATACGTGTGCGACGCCTCCGTCAATGGTCTGCACGTCTTGTGGATGCTGGTTCGTTGGTGCGACTCGCGACAACCCTGCATCGATAACCGAATGATGCCCAATGCGCTCGGGATACGCCCAGGTATGCTTTCCTGCGACGAACTGCGACCCCAAAAGATATGCTTTCTGGATATCCGCGTTTCCCCCGATCGTCCATGTTGCCTGAGACTGGAAAGTGCTCTCCTGTCACTCCTCGTTCCGCATTGCCGTCATGAACCATTCGTGAGGGAAATGGAATTATTGTGCCGTTTCCGTCTGAGAAAACCGTTTATGTGTACGACAACTTCCCTTCTATGATTTGCTGCTCGCCATCGACCATTGCTCACAACTAGCTCATGGGGTAAATGCCTCTGATTCTATGGATGTTGGTGCCGGAGCAGGCGCTGGTGCCGGAGCAGGCGGCATTGGCGCCGCCGCCTTGGGGGCTGCTGCAGCCGATTTCTGGCCAGCCTTCTCTTCAGAGTGCATCGACAAGCGACCACGCCGCCAGTCAAAGTCGCTGCTGTAGGCCTGACCAGGCACCTCCTCCGCATCGAGCGGTCTAATCTCTGCAACCGTGATCACAGAGTTCAGGAAAAGTGACAAATTCTTCACCATGCGATCCACCTTGTCCTTATTGCCAGCGCGTGCAGCCCGGTAGATGTCATCCGCTGTCGCATAGAGACGCTCAACAACCCGCTCCATCTCAGGCTCCCGCACCCGGTCGCCTCGAACAGCACCCTTGAGCAACATGAATGCATTCTTCTGTGCGTACAGCGCACCGAACCCGTTCAGCGACTCGAGCTCTTTTCGCTCTCTTTTCGAGATATTCTTCGGATTCGCTGTTAAAGCAGCCACCTGATCCAAGTTTCCAGCACTCGTTGCCTGTTGGATCTCATCAATGATCGCCTGGCTGGCCAGCACCCGAGGACCGTACTGACCACGAGCGCGCTCCCTCGTCGCCCGGGAGACTGCACCATCCGCCCAACTTGGCACAACCGGTGCCACCACCACTGCAGTAACGCCGGCGGTCAGTGCAGCCATAAATTCTCGTCGCGAAACCGGCTCTAGCGCCATCTGCAGACCGGCCAGCGCACAAGGACGACCTCCCTGGAGGCGACGCTGCCGCACCAAACACGCGTGACGACCAGTTTGCAACAAAGTCAAGCTCGCGTTCAGAAAAGCCATTGCGGGTACAGTTGTTACTTGAGAAGAACAGAATAACTCGATAGGCCACGTTTCGCGCAACACTTCGAACGTGCAAGCAAGCGAGCAACCAGGCACGCACTGAAACACGAGCACCTGGACAACCCGTATGTCGTCTATTCGGCCGACGTCGCCCAGATTGCCTTCCTGAAGGCGGAGACGCGTGGTGCTGGGGCGTCGAATGGGATCTGCGCCAGACCACAGATCGCCATGCAGGTGCGTCGGCGGGAGCTCGCGTGCCCCGCGCAGGCACACGCCTCGAATCGCCCGAGCGCTGGCCAGATCGATGACGCGTGCGCGGGGTGCAGCAGACGACCGTGCGCGCTGCACGCCTTGTCGGGTGCACGCCGTCTCGATCGGCGCTGGGCTCGCACGTTCCGTGCGCAATGCCGAAGCGCGGGTCGGACGCTGCGTGTCCGCTACTCTGGAATCGCGTCGCATACGCATACCGTGCATTGGATGCAGGTACGTCAGTGTGTGCACAACTGGGTGGAAGGTTGTGTTCTTTCCAAACTCGTGATCTCTGGTCGGGCTGGAGGACTCTGATTTTTCGGCAGCAAAGGAAGCGTTCGGATCAAGTAGTGATATCGTTTGCGCGCATGGTCCTCGAGGCGATCGATGGGTGCCGTGTGGGAAACCTGGCCATGTCACGCCGATGCGATGGTGAGCGTTGGCGCAAACCTCATTATCCGTGCATTGTAAATCCGTGTTCGATGCATGGCCCGTACAATTGCGATGCCAGTCGTGCCAGCGACACCTGAGCAGCTGTTCTGGGAAGCGCGGTGTCTTGGTTCTGCGCGCCCGCACGCGCTGGCAAAGTGTCAAGTGCAGTATGTTTGCACAGAAAAAACGGGTTGTTCTCTGGAAGATGAAGCTGACAAAAATCGGTTTCTCACCCGCAGGATCTGTTTATAAGGAGGATCGACTCGTTATCGTGGTTTTGTAAAGAACCCTTTAGAGACGAAGAGCGCATCCTAATGTAGTTGATTGATTTTACGCAGCCGTACCAGCCATGTAGTGCAGGACGGTGGTACGGCCCCCATGCCTCCTCAGGTCTGCTGCAAATGGAAACAATGCGTTGGCATGTACCTGAAGCATCAAGGTGACCTCAGCATCTCCTCAGGTGCTCCACGAGTGTGAAGCATGCACGCAATGGTACCAAATTCGACGTGCAACGCTTTCATGGGATCTACCGGTTACGGATGTGCTGCTAGCTCTGAGGCATCACAACTCCCTGTCCTTCTCGGGTTTTGGACGGTCGATGAAACACACCATGGGCAAGCTGAGTTGAAATCGCGATTTCGGTATGCAGCGACGTTCAGGGTTATGGAGCGTTTTCGCTTCAATTTTCGCTATAGCATCAACGAATCCCGCTTCCATAAAAGACGTATATGCCCGATAGCCGTATCTAAAAGGCACAATGAGCACCATTCAGAGCGTACTGGCCACAAACGAGGTAGAAATCCAGCGTCCCAGGTCTTGCCGAGCGTGTGCGGTTGCATGCGCATCTGGCCGCCAGTGCCGCGCCGAACGTCATCGGCGGCCAACATGCCCAGCGCTACGATACTTCTCAAGAGCCCTTGAAGTGCACCCTGTTTTGGCAGGTGACGGCAAGCTCGATCGAAGGCGATCGAGGACTCTACTTCCGAATCCATCTCCTTTTCCATAAGATTCTGTTTAGGTTCTACGAACCCCACTGGTGGGACCAGATCAATTCTGTGAAGCAAGGCAGGATAGTTGCCAGAGGAACGCCAAGTCATGTCCACAGGTGCGGGCTCCCACGAGCCCTCTGCGACAGGTCGAGAGGTGACACTGGAGGAGTTTCAACAAATGAGCGCGGAGGAACGAGCACAGCTGCCAAAAGCCAGACAGAAAAAGTTGGCAAAACTAT
The DNA here is from genome assembly GCA_013995675.1 of Cyanidiococcus yangmingshanensis. NCBI lineage: Eukaryota > Rhodophyta > Bangiophyceae > Cyanidiales > Cyanidiaceae > Cyanidiococcus > Cyanidiococcus yangmingshanensis. Next base: position 815,776 of record VWRR01000002.1, on the reverse strand, counting down.
TAGAAAAAGCGGAGCAAAAGGCACTGAAAGCTCAAGCACAAGCGGCTATCCGCGAGGCGCGTCAAGCAGCAAGCAGTGCCTCCTTCGCCGATGATGGCGAAAAGACTGCCAAATTCGCCTCTAAGGCAAACGAGACTGACGCTGAATCCACTTCGAAAGAGCTGCCGCTTGAATACGTTGACCAGACGCCCAAGGGTGCGTACAAGGCGCTCATGAGGAAGCCAATGGCTCCTGCATACTACCCGCGCTCGGTCGAAGCTGCGTGGTACGACTGGTGGCAGGCCCGTGGCTTCTTTACCGTTTCGACGAGCAGCGCTCGTAATCAAACAGACCAGAGCAAACGCTTCGTCATGGTGATGCCCCCACCGAACGTGACCGGTACGTTGCATCTCGGTCATACCCTCATGTGTGCGATCCAAGACTGCCTGACACGTTGGCATCGGATGAAAGGACATGTCACGCTATGGGTACCAGGGACTGACCATGCAGGAATTGCCACACAGACTGTGGTCGAGCGAAAGCTCATGAAGGAGCGAAAGCTCACCCGACATGATCTTGGACGGGAGGACTTTGTGCAGTACGTCTGGTCCTATAAGCGGGAGTATGGGGGTCGCATCTGCGATCAACTGCGTCGCCTTGGTGCATCCGTCGACTGGAGCCGTGAGCAGTTTACCATGAATGAAAAGCTTTCACGAGCCGTCGTAGAGGCCTTCGTTCGTTTGCATGAGCGCGGCCTCATCTATCGAGGCACGCGCCTCGTGAATTGGTGCTGTCGGCTTCGCACTGCACTGAGCGATATCGAAGTTGAATACGTGGATATCCCGGGACGAGAGCTGCGACGAGTTCCTGGTCACGAAGCCGAAGTAGAGGTTGGCGTCCTGACGCAATTCGCCTATCCTCTGGAGAGGCCAGCTCCGAACGGCGTCTGCGAACTCGTTGTGGCCACTACTCGTCTGGAGACGATGCTTGGCGATGTTGCGGTTGCAGTCCACCCGGATGACCCTCGCTACCGTGATCTCATTGGGCAGCGCCTGCAGCACCCTTTTCTGCCGGGTCGCGAGCTCACCGTCATCGGTGATGCCCAACTCGTTGATATGACTTTCGGTACTGGTTGCGTGAAGGTTACACCGGCTCATGATCCCAACGATTACGAATGCGGTCTTCGCCACAATCTACCGTTCATCGTTATCTTTGACGATGAGGGTCGACTCAACGATCAGGCTGGTGAGTTCGTGGGAATGATGCGCTACGAGGCTCGAGTCGAAGTAGAGCGAGCGTTGGCCAAACGCGGGCTTCTTCGGGGAAAAGAGAGCCATGCGATGCGTCTCGCTCTCTGTTCACGCACCAACTGACATCATCGAACCGATGCTGAAACCGCAGTGGTGGGTCAACTGCAACCAAATGGCACAAGCGGCCATTCAGGCAGTCGAGGAGCAACGCCTAACCATTCTACCTGAGTTTCACCGAGCGACTTGGAGCCGTTGGCTGGAGAATATCCGTGATTGGTGCATATCGCGCCAGCTTTGGTGGGGCCATCGCATCCCCGCCTGGCGATATATTGACGCGGATTCAGGATCAGAGCAATGGATCGTGGCACGAAACGCAGAGCAAGCGAGAGAGAAGGCACCAGAGGCATATCGTGATACGCTCCAGCAGGACGAGGACGTCCTCGACACCTGGTTCTCCTCTGGTCTCTTTCCATTCTCAGTCTTTGGATGGCCGGATGAGGCTACGAAAAACGAAGAACTTGATGCCTTTTATCCCACAACCTTGTTGGAGACGGGACATGATATTCTCTTCTTCTGGGTCGCGCGAATGGTCATGCTCGGTATAGAGCTCACCGGCTCGTTACCTTTTTCCATCGTGTATCTGCACGCCATCGTGCGTGACAAGTACGGTCGGAAAATGTCCAAATCACTGGGAAATGTCATCGATCCACTGGAGGTCATTGAAGGGGCATCCTTGGAGCAACTGCACGCCAAGCTGCTGGCGGGGAATTTGGACCCCCGCGAGATCGAAAAAGCGAAGAAGATGCAACGTATCGAGTATGGAGAGCACGGCATCCCCGAGTGTGGCACGGATGCGTTACGTTTTGGGCTTCTCGCTTATACGCTTCAAGGTCGAGATATTAATCTGGACGTTGCCCGTGTCGTAGCCTATCGTCACTTTTGTAACAAACTCTGGAATGCAGTGCGTTTTGCGCTCGGCCTTTTGCAGGTTGAACGAGAGGCCCCAGTTCAATTAACGAGTGCGGGAATGTCGATTGAAACGAATCGACTTGATGGCAGCGGCACTACCAACAAGAGAACAGCGGTCGCGCTTGAGGACCGCTGGATCCGCTCTCGACTGGCAGACTGCGCTACCCGATGCAACAGGGCACTCTCGCAGTATGAGTTTGCGGATGCCGTTCAGGCGTTGCACCACTTTTGGCTGTACGAGCTCTGCGACATCTACTTGGAGGCGATCAAACCTCGCGTATACGGCACTGATGCATCATCGGTGTCGGTGACAGCACCGGGTTCCGCTGATGCGGCGCGCCAAGTGCTGCTCGAGTGCCTCGACGAGGGTCTTCGTTTACTTCATCCCATGATGCCCTATGTGACTGAGGAGTTGTACCAACGACTACCGTTGCCGACACGTGCCGAATCCATCATGATCGCATCCTACCCAGAGGGGGGACCGCGCGATGCGCCCGCTGAGACGCTCGTCCAGGAGGCAATGCTCGTGATCCACGGCATTCGTTCGTTGCGGACGCTGTACCAGGTCAGGAAAGCAGCGCGTCCACAGGTATGGATTGTCGGTGGCCAGCAGGACTACGCCTCGCTGGTAAGAACCTTGGCCCTATGTGACCGGGTGCATATCCAGTCAGAGCCCCCACCAGAGGCAAACCAATGCGGCGTGCAGCTCGTCGCTCCCAAGATCAGTGTTTACTTGCATCTTGTCGGTCTCGTCGATGTGCAGGTCGAAAGGGCGAAACTGCGAGTCAAACTTACCGAAGCAGAACGGGCAGCCCAGCGTTCTCGCGAGCAACTGCAGGGCTACGACGAACGGGTACCAGCGGCTGTTCGAGAACGGTGCATGCAGCATCTCGAGCGTTCCGAGCAGGAGATCACCCAGTTGTCGGAGGCACTGGAACGGCTGACACAATGGGGGTAAGCGGTCTATCACTACGCTGCCGTAGAGCTTTTCAGTTGGCCGTTCCATTCAGTAAGCGCCTTTGGTAGGTCCCCGAACATAATTGGACTGCGATGAGGCATCTCAGGAGCATTGGGTAGGATACAGTTGAGGGTATTGCTCGAGTCTCGACGACCATGCTTCATGATGGACGGCTCTCGCTGCTCCGGTACTGGTATCTAAACGTCATGCGATAAAAGGCTCACAGCGGCTTGCTCTGCATCTCGATCCAATATCCAGTCATGGTCCGGTCTTTGGGGAAGACATCTCGCTGAAAACCTACGATGAATCCTGAGTCTCGTTTGGGTTCGGTGCGCTTTGCCAGAGTTCTGAGGCAGCCTCACGCCATCGGTCGATCGTGCCTTTTTCGGTACGAGGCTTGCCTCGATCACTCGGATGACGACGGTTGAGGTCATCTAGAGCACCTTCCCAGCTCTTTCGTTGTTGATCGCGCCATTGATTCCATCGTTCATTGTCTGGAAGCGACTCCCAGTTTGTCTCAGCGACTGATGCTGATGACTCGGGTGTTGCGCTGAATGAGCTTTGCGTCGAGCGCCAAGCTGCCCAAACTTCCGCAGGATCGGTCGGCTCCTCTGCCGATACTTCTAAAGGCCAGGCAGAATCCATGCTCGAGTCAGGATACGATACGGATGCTGACGAATGCTCTTCCGTCTCGTGCTCAGGTGATGGAGCTAGGCTCCCGATCAGTTCCTGGGCCGCTCCTCGCCAGAATGCCGTCTCCTTCTTCGGGTCGCGGGGTTCAAAGTCGTCGGATGGTGCGTCCACGGACTCGGATGCAGTCGACTTTCCGATCAGTTCCTGGGCCGCTCCTCGCCAGAATGCCGTCTCCTTCTTCGGGTCGCGAGGTTCAAAGTCATCGGATGGTGCGTCCACGGACTCGGATGCTGTCGACTTTCCGATCAGTTCCTGGGCCGCTCCTCGCCAGAATGCCGTCTCCTTCTTCGGGTCGCGAGGTTCAAATTCCTCCTCTTCACTGGCGGCGTCTCTAATTACATCCGTTGCCTTTGAAGAAAGACCCCATCCCTGGTCCCGCTCAGCGTCTCCGGAGCCTGCGCTTCCCTCGTCAGGAGACTGACTCCCAAACCCTGAATACCAAGAAGTTTGCTGCATTTCCGGATCAGCTGGTTCTCCTTCAGTGGATGTTTCTATTCCAACCGGAGCATAGCTCTGAAGCCAAGATGTATCTGGATCCCATTCTTCGTCCGAGTCGGGAATACTTGAACCTTCATCCCCAGTTCCTGCTTGCTCCCCTGACACTGCGCTCTCTTCGCCCGACAGAGGAGACCCCGTGGACGCTGCTGCGGCCGAGCGGTCAACGTGAGCCGGTGCCCCGAGCTCCGAGGCCGCAGCTCGCCAAAAGTTTCGCTCCTCCTCCGCAGTCGCGTATCAACTCGCCACGCTCCACACGCTTCTTGTAGTTCCTGTTGCTCCGCTCGCATCGCTCGGGTCGCATCACGCCAAGAGGCCCATGAAGAGCTAGTCTCCGAGTCACTTGTCAGTTCAAAGCCCGGAGGTGGCGCTACCCACTGAGGCGGCGGCCGTTCCCGCGACGCCTTCACCTTCCCAGCATCCACTGAACCAGAGACAGAACGTGCAACATCTCGCCACGAGTCCGGGTCCCCTGCACTCGCATGCATCAGGAGCCGAGGCACCCTGCGGCCGTCTCAGAAAGCCATCCCCACGAGCTCGAGAACAAAAAAGACGCCCGCGCCTGCGAAGACGCTCAGAGCAGTTTAGATCCACGAAGACCTGTTGTAAAATCACTCCATCTATGAAGCACCACATGGAGGTCCCCAAAGCGCCCATGGTCCGCTCAACAAACATACAAGTCTCCACGGACGAGTCGTTATCGTATTCCTGTCCGGAGGCGTTCGCCGGTGTCAGGATCCAGCCGGCCCTGATCCTTTCGTGTGCGGCTCGCGGACCAGCCTGGAAGCGCAAGCAGTCGCTAGCGTGAGGAACGTCGATGACTCGGTTCAGTTGTTCATCACCCAGGCCTTGACGGCACTCAGTGAGTGACAAGGCAAACACCTCCAATGTCCATGGAACGAATCGGATCGTTGCTGGACCTATGGGTATTGGCTTGGAGACCCACCCGATCCTATTCCCTGGAAATCGTGGCTGGCACCGAGTCGATGGACCAGCGTTGGAATCCGTCGCTGCAGGGAGCCGCTCTCGCAGACTTGTCTCACGTCTGTGCTGTATCCACTCTGCCTCGTTTCTGGAATCCTTCTGTGCCGTCGAGCATCGAGATCAATACCTAATGAATGCGTAGCGTGGGACCAGACCCTCCTCGAGACTGCATCATATAGCACTGAAAGGAACCGAGGGGCATTCGACCCTGATCCAAGCGGCAGCCTCCATTCTGCTGGCAAAGGTGTTCGAGGCATGCGACTCTGGTCCAGAGCGCTCGCCCTAGCCAATGTCTTGTGTTCTGGACGCGTCTCCGGCCAGTGCTGTAGTCGGCCAAGCCGGGAGGCGACGTGTGACGCCCGATGCCATGACAACGCCAAACGCAAATGATAAGGCGAGCAATGGGGCCCTAGTGACGCTGTTCACTCTGCAGCTTCAGCTCCCGTTGCATGTTCATAAATGTGGCTATTTGAGTTGAGGTTGAGAAGGAAGAACTTGAATGCGTTTCAATGGGCTGACTATCTCATCGTTGGTGGTGGCATTGGTGGCCTAGCAACTGGAGCATTGCTCGCTGACCAGGGCTACTCGGTCTGTGTGCTCGAGGCACACGAGCGCGTTGGTGGAGCCGCTCACGGCTTCTCGGTTGGGCCCTATCGCTTTGACACTGGGCCCTCGCTGTTCGCCGGAGGATCGCTTAGTGCAAAAGATAGACATGATCCGTTGGCTCAGCTTCTGCGCCTACTCGACGTCAAACTACCTGTTGTACGTTATCACACCTGGGGCGTGCTCGTCCCTGAGGGCCGTTTCCACTCCGCTGTCGGTGTGGACGACTTTGGCAGCACGCTTCGTGAGCTTCGCGGCTCAGAAGCGGCGACGCAGTTTCGAAAGCTTCAGCAGTTCATGGAGCCGCTCGCGTCGGCTTCCGTGAGTATCCCACCGGTTGCTCTCCGACGAGACTGGGGTCTGTGGCGAACAGCGACGCCTTTCTTGCCGAGCGCGCTTCGCTATACACCTCAGTTTGGGCTCATGCGGACGCCCTTCTCTCGTATTCTGGATCAAGTCGGAGTGAAGGATGCGTTTCTGCGTGGCTGGATGGATTTGCTGTGCTTTCTGCTGAGTGGTCTACCTTCTGACGGCACACCCACGGCGGAGATGGCCTTTATGTTTCGCTCCTTCTACGGAGAGGAGGCCTACCTGGAATATCCGCTTGGCGGTGTGTCTGCGCTGGCCGATGCATTGAAAGACGCACTGGAGACACGCTGGTGGCAACATCTCCACCAACGCTCTCGTGGATTCCTTCTGGATGGATGAATCCTCTCAGCGAGTGATCGGGGTCGTCCTCGCAGATGGTCGTCGCATTCGGGCAAGCGCGCAAAGTGATCAGTAGCATCAGTCTATGGGACACTGAGCGCTTGCTCGGCAGCACCTCCTTCAAAGCGAATGCAGAGTCTTTACCGAGTTTTCTGCATGTGCACTTGGCTTTCCGAGCGCTGACGCCTGAGGCCGCTTCCAGTTTCTTTCCCGATACATTGCGAGGAAGCCAACCAGCCGAGCACGACGGTTACAACTGTCACTATATTGTTGTCGATAACTGGGAACGATTAACAGAGCCCCAAAATGTGGTGGCGATCTCGATTCCGTCGGTTCTGGATCCATCCCTATCGCGTCCTGGGGAGCACACGCTGCATGCTTACACCCCGGCTACGGAACCATACGATATTTGGAAAGGTCTTAGCCGCGACGCATACCGAGCGAAGAAGGCCGAAAGAGGACAGGTGCTGCTCGACGCGATCGCACGTGTGGTGCCAGGTACCGCTGACTCCGACTCGATTCGGATGAGACTCATAGGTACCCCGCTGACCCATGAACGATATTTGCGACGTCATCGTGGCACTTACTGGAGCAAAGCCGCTGCTCCCGTGGAATCGAACAGACTTACCATCTGGTCTCCTATTGGCTGGTGAGAACTCTTTTCCGGGTATTGGCGTACCTGCGGTGGTAACGAGTGCGCTGGTAACAGCGCTGGGGGAGATGCCAGCTCGGCTTCACGCCAAACGTATTCAAAACCTCTTTTGAACTCGCTTCTAGAGACACGTTTGTGGTACATCAGAACGCGAACACTCTGTCCAGAAATTCGTCCGGCATGACCAATCCCTAGAACCGAGTTGTGATATGCGTCTCTGACCGCTACAGCACAGACCCACAGTATATCCATGGCTTGGCGCCAGAAGAAACCCGGTACCCACTTGATTCGCGTTCAGCGACTGCCGGACATCAAGCTCGTTCTACCCGCAGTCCATAGAGAAGACGCCGTCTTCGGACCTGCAGCGAAAAGAAAACGGGGCAACAACTTGTCCGTGTGTTGAGCAAGAATTTGTCCGTGACACTGCACTCGCGGTGAGTCTCCTGACAATGCCTCGCGACGAAACTGGATCGGCTCTCCAGCGAACGTTGATAGGACCCTGCGACACAGGCGGGCAGCACCCGCCCACGTACAAAAGCGAGTCACGGTGTGACTCATGCATTCAACATAGAGACTCTTTGAAGTGGAAGACTCCGCTTTTCATCATATTTTGATAGAGCGCTCATTCGAAACCGACGGTACAGTTGGGTGCGTTGCTCTCGACGCGCTGCTCAGGGAGAGCCTCGCACGCCTCGAGCGCAGTGAGGACAGACCGATCCTAGTCGCCAGCGCTTTGTCAGGCTTGACAAACAACGGTCCCACCAACAGCATATGACGACGCAATCGCCAATCCGAGAAAGCTTCGCTCGATACAGATAAAGAGCACCAAACTCCGTCAACAAGACCAACAATATAGCGCATTCAGCATCGGTCTCGTACGCGAAGGACTGATGCCCAGGAGGACGCGCGCGACTCGCCACAAGCAGCGCCAGTCGTGGGCCGCCACGCGCTCGTTCAGCAGGCAGGCGTTGGCGACACGACTTGCGAACGTCTATAAGGGTTTTCATATCCAGGTACTGTCGCGAGATCTCAACATGAACGGATTCATGGAGACAGTTGACCTGTCACCAGAGGATGCAGAGCTGAAAGAGCGCCTGGATCTTCTGGTTGATCGCGTATTCGACCCAGCAACTCAGGCCGGCAGCGTTGACGGCACTTGGTGAAGCGTGTCGCTCGGCGACTTCCTCACTCACATCTGTGCCAAAGCCACTCAAGTTTCTTCGCCCACACTATGTACGGCTGAAGAAGCTAGCTGAAAGTGCTCCGAAGGGATCGTTCCTTTTTGATCTGCTGTCGGTGTTGGCGATGACGATGGCGGAGGCCGGCTCTTACGAATGTCTGCGTTTTCGCTTACAGGGAGACGCGTCGATTTCCGTCGGCTACTGGGGTCAAGAGTACGTTCGGTCACTCGTTGGTGAGATTGGGGAAGCGCTGGAAGCACAAGTCGTGGAGCGTGCGGAGGTGAACGCGTTGGTTACTGAGATTCTCCGCAACCTCATGGAGAAACACGCCGAAATTGATGCCTGTGATTTTTGTCTGGAAATCGGCGAACTTGATCGACTCAAAGAGCTGGAGTTCAGTGATCGTCAGAGCCAGGATAGAGTTTGCCTTTATCTCATTTCCTGTGCAGACTACCTGCCTGAGCCGGAGAATAAGCATGCACTGAAGCTGGCGTTGGACCTCTATCTCATGGCCAAGCGTTATACGCACGCGTTTCGCGTTGCAAATATCCTCGGTGAGCCGGAACTTGTGCCTCTGGAGCAGGTGCCTCCAGGTTCCATGCGAGTGCAACTGGAACTGATGCAAACGCCGAAAGACTGGTCGAGACACTATCACGACGTAGCACAGGAACTTGAGATTCTCGAGGCCAAGACCCCAGACGACATCTACAAATCCCATTTGGTGGAATCGGGTAGGCGCTTGGGCACGCTGTTGGGATCTACGCATATGGACTCTGCTCGGGAGAATCTGGCCGCATCTCTGGTGAATGCCTTTGTGAATGCCGGGTTCGGATCCGACAAGTTTATCACGAGTTCATCCGAGGACGAGAGACGTAACTGGATCTTTCGAAATCGCGCTCACGGAATGCTCTCTGCCACCGCTTCTTTGGGAATGATCTTCCTCTATGATATTGATGGTGGTCTTGCGGAGATCGACAAGTACCTCTATTCCCCAGAGGAGTACGTTCGGGCTGGGGCTCTACTCGCGATCGGCCTCCTCAGCGGTGGCCGCATTGCAGACGACTGCGACGCGGCATTGGCGCTCCTCGCAGAGTACGTTGAATCGGAGAATGCCCATATGCGGCTGGCAGCAATACTAGGACTGGGATTTGCGTATGCTGGCACCCATCGGATGGATATTCTGGAACTGCTGGCGCCGACACTGGCGGATGCCAGCACACCGGTGGAGGTCGCAGCCGTCACCGCGCTCGCACTAGGTCTCGTTTTTGTGGCATCGGCGAATGCAGACTTGGCAGCCACATTTATTCAAGCGATTCAGGATCACTATTCAGAGGCTTTTGCGGGCGTGGATGAGAGCAAGGCTGATTCTGCAGCCGAGTCAGCCAAGCCGTCGCAAGCTGAGGAGGCGCAAGCTCGGGAGCGTATGGAACTGGAGCCACCCTCTGATTCAGCACATCGTCGCCAAGCGGATGAGGAGCATGCCGCGCAAGTCGCGGATCGCTCAGTGCAAGCGAACGGTTTCGGCAACACTGCTGAATTGGGAGAAGCAGATGCCGCCAAACGACCGAGCACTGCGCCCAACTCAGCGTCGAGGAGCGAGAATAGGAACGAATCAACGTTCAGGCATCCGTTGGCAAGGTTTTTCCCTCTGGCTCTCGGCCTACTGTATCTTCACAAGCGCGGTCTATCCATAGAACCGGTCACCGACGCGTTGCAAGCGATGGGTATGAACGCACCATTCATTAGCGAGATGGTGGAGTGCTGCGCTTACTTTGGAGCCGGTGACGTGCTTGCCCTGCAGCGCTTCCTCGGCTGGGAGACCGGCCTTGCACCAATGGCTGCCGCTGCAAATGCCGCTGGAGAGAGTATCACCCTGCAAATGTCACTGCGCTTGTTTGATCGGATTCTGCAGTTTGGATCGGATCAACAGCGGCGAGCCGTCCCGCTGGCACTCGGACTCGCTTACGTTTCGAATCCCCGGCTGGAAGTTGTGGATACACTCAGCAAGCTGAGTCATGATGGTGATGCTGAGATAGCTGCAGGGGCCATTCTAGCAATGGGACTGGTTGCCGCGGGAACCAACCAAGCACGAGTAGCCGGACTCTTGCGAGAGCTCTCAGCGTTCTACAACGAAGATCCTTCGTTGCTTTTTGTCGTTCGCCTGGCCCAAGGACTGACTCATGCTGGACGAGGCCTTTTAACGCTGGCCCCATTTTATTCGGACGGTGCGGTGCTGGATCCGGTCTCTGCAGCGGGGCTCCTGACCCTGCTCGTGCTCTGCCTGGGTCCTGGTTCCATGCGAGAGACCTTACTCGGTCGCTACCACTTTTTCTTCTATGCGCTTGCACTAGCTGCTCGACCACGTTTCCTCATCACTCTCGATGCAGATTCGAAGGAGCCAGTGCCTGTTTTGGTTCGCGTCGGACAAGCTGTGGACACCGTTGGTCAAGCGGGACGTCCGAAAACCATAACAGGGTTTCAAACGCATACAACACCAGTTTTGATTGGCGTTGGAGAACGCGCAGAACTCGCCACCAACGAATGGGTCTGTAACGCGCCGGTCCTAGAGGGTATTGTTCTCGTTCAGCGCCGTGAACAGATCAGCGAGCACGAAGCAAGACCCTGAACTCGTACGGATCCTGTTTGGCCACAAAGAAATTTCTTCCTGTGTACTTGAGCGCGCCTGAGGATAGACGATATCCGACTGGTAAACGATTTGCGTACGCGCCCGTTTTCGACAACTCCATCTGCAAACGCAACCCTTGCAACGCTTGTATCTGTTGAGGCGTCTCCTTCGAGTCAACGCAGAACAGTTCGTTTTAGCGCGGGAAAACCCAGTGAAGCAGGAAAAGAATGGCGACGACACCGAGGACGGTATAGCAGAGGGCGTTGGAGCCGCCTGCACGAACCATCTGTTCCAGGTTTCGCATCGTCGTTCGGAGCCGCTCCACAGCGCGACTCATCGAGTCACTCAGGTCCTGCTCCAGGAAACGGTTCTGAGTTACGACCTCTTCATTGATCTGGATAGCGAGTTCCTTCATCGCTCCAACCTTCCCTGATAGAGAGCTGATTCGATCTTGATTCTGTTGCTCCAGCAGGCTGGCATACTCAATCGCGTGCAAGTCCGCTCGAGTCATACCGTGATCGTCCCGGTGATGCCGCGTCGTTGTCGAAGGAGGGCGTTCCGTCATAGACCGGTCATTCGTCTCGCCAGTTACGCCTGTGCGTTGCGTGTGAGCCTGGACACCAACCGAATCAAGCGTGGTCCGTGCACCACGGTACATGAGCCGACCTCGAAACCCCTTTTCAAGACGCCTCTCCACGAAACTGTTCGTACGAGCAGCTCCTCCAGCAACAACCGAAACGTTAAAGTCGTCCTCGATAGGCGAGCGAGCGCGCAACGTTGAGTCCCCTGAATCAAAACGCTTGGAACGTTCTCTCGCTCCGGAAAAGATCGTGACTCTTGAACAAAAACTTATGCTGGGCTGGTTGCGTGCCAAGCGAGCAAAGTGTGCAGAGGCGCACGTCGGGCAGTGTCGAAAAAACCAGGCGTGCTATTCCGATACAGAACGAGCTTGTTTATTGACCTGCTCACCGTGGAGACAAATAGCCACCATTCCTTGTTTGCTACACTTTTACGCAGTTGCGGCTCATCAATCTGAGCTTCTAGTCTCGATATCAAGCCTAGACTCGAGCGTGAACGACACTTTGGTGCAGTCAGCGAACACGAGTCAGTCGTAACCGAGTGCTTATGAACGGCTGTTTCTGTTGACATACGTTGAGATGCGACTTGTCGAGCAGCTAGCTAGGATGAGTTCCAGCTATGGCTGATGGAATGCTTGAAACTGTTTGGAGACCTGAACGCTATTGATGATCTTCCACAGAGGAGAGACTGTCGCAACTCAGCTTCAAATCGGGGCTGATCCTTCTTTGAGAGAGAGGGAGGCCGAGCTACGAAGCGGGGCAGTGTTGTCTGGTATCGCACTTGTGTTCCATAAATCGTTTTCGTAACGATAGTAGCGGCCTTTTTCGGTGTGTACGCTACCCGACATTTCGGGCTGTTCATCCGTGCTCCTGTTAGGGCGTGCTGCTCGCATCGCCACGAATATCACGTCGTTGAATGCTTCCCTCAACAAGTAACTTTTCTTGATCGCCTCTGGATAGAGCCTGAGAAAAGCACATCAGCGCTACAAGACTACTAAAGAGATCCAAAACCCTGGACTGAGGCCGTCTAGAGGTGCAAAGTCGTGGCCGCTCTAATCAAGCTATAGGACGAATCCAACGACGAGGACCAACGATATCCGACCGATACCGCGGCATCGGGTCAACCGGCCGCTCAAGACATGCCACTTGATCCACAGCTCATAAAGCAGGCTTTCAGAATCCTAAAACAACTGGTTCGATCAGGTATTTTCAGAGGCGTCACCAAGAGACGCGACCTGGAGGGAGATACGCTCAAGGTGTCCGCTCCGACAGCTGGCCGCGGGCCTGCTTTCGCCTCCGCAGCATCCAAGCCACATCAGATCAGTGCTGTTTAGGAAAACGTCTCCGTGGAGCTGGCCATGTCCAGAGGCCATGAGTCTCCATGGAGCGGTTCATCTAGTTGCGGTAGATCACACAAGACCGTGCTTTGTCCGGCAGAACGCTCGACAACATCGTGCGCATCAGCAACATCCGCCAAGTAACGAACATTCTCGTGAGCGATAACCAGCACAGTGTCTCGCTCTAGAAGCGGCAACAGGGTTGCGAGTCGTCGAGCGCCCTCCTGGTCGAGCTGTTGCAAAATCTCATCCAGGACGAGTAAGTTACTCGAATACCCAATTTGATGACAGAGGTATTCTGCGAATGCGAGCGATAACGCTAAACTGACTCGACGGAACTGACCTCCACTCAAAAGACCGAGCTCTCGTTCGCGAAACGCGCCTGTCTTGCTATCTCGACAGTAGACTTGCCAAACAATTACCTCCAGTGCTGGCGTGGTAAGTAGTGCCTCGGTCGTGTTCTGACGGCTGCGACTTGTCTTTTGAACGCGTCGTCGTCGAATGCGCAGAAGCAGTGTATCGTCGCTCAAGTGTTGCAGATACTGTCGACAGAGCGTCTCGATTACCTGGAGGCTCTGATCAAGCAGGTAACTCGGGATTCCACCTCGATGAAATACCCGCTCGAGACGCTGCAAACGTGTACATTCATGTTCCAGCGCTTCATTGCGAGTGCGTGCCTGTTCTATCGCGCGCCTCAGACTCGCGAGGCGTTCGTTGGCTTGTCGAATAGCGGTGACGAGCGGCTCGATGACGCGTTGACGCTGCTGACGGATCCACTCAAGCTGCTGGAGAATTCGACTTTGGTCGTCTTTGCATTGTCGTCGTTGCATTGCTAGTTGCTGCTGATGTTGCAGACGGCGCGCATAGTCTTGGAGCGCCTGTCGCTTTCCCTGGAGTTCCCGCGTCAATGCCTTATAGTCTGCTTCGCATCGATTCCAGGCAAGCGTGAGCTCCTTCATGTGCTCGGTTGATGGTCGGACTTGAGAGACCGCCTCGAGCCGCTGCTCCAATGTCTGCCGCTGAGCCAGATCTGTATTCGTTTCTTCTAGTGCTCTCTTCGTCGAAACTGTCTCCGTTTCAATTTCGTGCCGCTGCTCCGTGATGGAAAAGAGTTTCTCGCAGAGGGCTTGGCGCTCATCCCGCAGTGTCTCCAGGCGTGCCTCATAGGAGACGGCGTTCACGGACTGCAGACAGAGTGCACAAAGCGTTGTCTCCGAGTCTGCTCGCTGTTCCGTGGTCCCGCCATCCATATCTTCATTCGCGTTATCATCATTCGAGTAACGAAAGCGAAGCAAGCGGTCCAGGTGACTCACGTTGGCGCTGATTCGTTCCTCGTCGAGCCTCAACTCCTGGAGTTTCCGTTCGAGCGTACTGAGCTTTGTTTTAAGCGCTTCGCTGGTCTCTTGAAGCGCAAGACGATGTTCGCGTCCCGAGGCACTGACCGTCATCTGGTCGAGCTCGGCCCACTGATCCCAGAGTTTTCGCGCTTGTGCGAGCTCGGCGCGCAAGCTAGCCTCTCGCTGCTGCAGGTTCGCTAGAACAGCCGTGCCCTCTGCAACTTTAGCATTCAATTCTCGCACAGCATCCTCTAGTGCCGCAAAGCAACCCTGGTCGGAGATGTCGTCAGGGCTTGACGCGGCCACTGTCTCGGAACCTCGGTTTCGCTGCAACCAACCCTTGAGTTCTCGTTCTTGCTGGTCGAGCTCCATTAGGGTATCCTGTTCGGTTTGCTGAAACTGCTTGATACGCTCTTGCTCGCGTTCGATCTCCTGTTGCCAGCCTTGCATCTGCCGTCGGAGTTGTTCTCGCTCGTCTCCAATAGCCCGCTGCTGCGCCGTCACCTGGGCGTATGCTTCATTCCACACCTGAAGTGGGAGGGCGATGTCGAGAATCTCCTTGAACTCTTTGTCAGTCGCCGATAGAAGATCATTCATGAGGCTCTGGCCAAAGAAAACCGCATGATGAAGCAACGATGGGTCCAGAAGTCGATCTAGGCGCTGTTGCGTGTCATCAATGCTGAGTCCGGACAAATTCACCGAATCGTACTCCACGAACAGTTCCTGACTGAGACGCTCTCTCTGTTTGCCACTGCGGCGTACTCTTCGGCGCACCAGCAGCGGTTTATCGTTCACTCGAGCTCGAAGTTCCACAAAGCCATCGGTAGCGTCTTCATGAAGGATTCGGAGTTGCGAGACGTTGCGCCGCAAATGCTGTCTCGGTTCGAGGCATCCGGTCAGCGCCCAGAGCGCCGCCATCGCCAATGTTGTTTTGCCAGTTCCGTTCGAGTTGCATCCATCTTCATCCATATTGCGGCCAGAGACTAGGACAATGCCACGACGATGCAACGGATACCAAAATCCGACTTTTTCCTGTTCTTCTTGCCTGGATAAAGTCTTTCCAGAGGTGAAACGATCCTCCTCGATGGCAACAACGACACCGTCCGTAGCGGCGCCGTTAGACTGTGGATTGTTTGGCGCAAATGTTGGTGCGCTTCGATTCGCTCCCAGAGTCGTCTCGGGAATGACCTCCTTGGTACCTGATTCTAAGGGCGCTGTGAGGAAGCACCCGAAATTATGCATGCGAACCGATTCAAAGACGAGTCGTACACTACGTTGGCTCCGGCTTTGATCTGCAGATCGCGAGGTGGTTTTCATCGTACGGACCTGTTCAAGGATTTGCAATCCAAGCTCCAGCGCTTGCGGATCCACCTCTTGAGGGTATTTTCGAGCGTAAAGTCGCAGGATATCTGATGGGTCAAGTCGCTCTGCATCCGGCAAACGGACTCGATGCCCTACAAAGGTTGTCGAGGTGGGGTTCTCGAGCCCTTCTGAACACGTCGTTTCCGCGTCCCATATTCGCATGCTAGCCTGAATGCCTTGACGTCGCAGTTCTCGGTAAATGAGCTCCAGTTCACGTTTGGCATCATGAGAGCTTTGTGCAGCTCGCAACGTCTGCAACGAGGAACACAGAAGCGTCACCCGATCACCGGCTCGCCAAGGATTGAGCTCAGGCTGCTTGTCATCGGCGGGACTCTTGCCTGCACGTCGCAATCGTTGCCGAGCCTGAGCCAGCGAAACACTGAAGAAACGCGGTCCCAGATCCAAGGGAAGTTCACGTTCGACTCGCCAGTCTGATGATCGCAGAATAAGAAGTTGTTTCTGCTGGCCCTCCTCGGAACGTGTTACCTGATACGGCGAGCCCACGTAGCGAATCTGTGGATATCCGGGCACCAGATGCGGTCGATGGAAGTGACCTGAATAGGTTGGCACAGGTGCCAAAGGGAAGAGTTCTGGCTCGAGCCCGCTGTGTCCATCATAACGAAGATGATTATTCATCCAGGCACCCCGGATCTCGGCATGACAAAAGACTGCCTTGACATGAGGCCCGTGTGCTCGCAGTGCTTCGATCAGCTCCTCATTTCGTTTTCGATACGGCAGCCAAAGTGCATCGAAGAGCACAGTGGGCTGCTCGATCACATGGGCGAGACCAGGCGGCATGGCTGCCGCTACCGGCACTAGAGCGTGCTCTCGCCCACATATGGTCACTTGATCATGGTTCCCTGGTATCATGAGGACTGGGCGCGTGAATCGTTGGACAGCCTCAAGCACTCGATTGAGACAGATCACCGGAATGCTTCCACGGACATGCCAGAAATCGCCGAGAAAGACAATGCCAGCACCGTTCGCACACGCCACCTGGTGAACATGCTCGAGCACTTGGAGGCAGGTGTCCAGCCGATTCAACTCAACGTGCAAGTCCGAGAAGACAACGTAACGGGTGCAGGGCAGCAACGCTCTGCGAACTGTTGAGGGCGTCGTTGTAGTCACGGCCATGCTTGGAGACGCTCTCGGCATCCTCATTGAGAGTGACGCCGAGCCGCTGTACCTGGCTGGCTCCACGATCGATGAACATTTCGTAAACCCTCTCCGCTGCAAAACCAAGGTTTGACTCGATCGAGAAGAACGACAGATTCGCAAGCAGAGGCGGCAGCCCAGCAAAAACTCATACCGAGACGAGGTAAGTGATAGTTGGCCAGAGTGCTGTCTATGCTGGCCAATGCTTGGTCTGGTGAAAGCGAGCCCAGTCATAGACGGTGCGTTCGCTACGTCTGCAGCGTGTCGCAGTACTCGCCGGGTTGCGAATATATTGTACGGAGCTCCGGTAGAAACACTCCAAGATTGCGAAAACTTCGCCATGATTCGATTCGCAGAGATAATATAGTTGGCAGGAATTCATAAAGAAGAGGCACCAGCGTTGACTGATCTTAGTCAAAAAGACAAAGATATCGTCCAGAAACACGCCGGCTCACAGAGGCCTCGACTCAGCTGCTCCGGCTGTTCTCGGAAACGCCCTCAAGGTGCTCTGGTCGTTGCCCAAAGTGTTATGTGCAGCTTGCTCTGACTAGACTTTCAACGCAAGGTAGTCAACGTCGTGTCACAGAACACCAGCGTCTCCGGACCCTGCCCGAACAGGTGCTCCCGCACCAGACGCCTTGGCTTTGGGGACCGCGTCCCAGAGCCCGGTCACGGTTGGCAGAAAACAACTCGTGCAACGCCCTGAGGCCCTGCTTAACGAGACGCCTGTCGAGTACCGGCTACCCCAACAGTCTATGGAGCGCCCGCTAGACGCAAACAATAGCCAGGAGCACGCCCAGCTTGGTGCAAGGCCCGGCAAGCCAGCAGGGTGCGCAGAAACTCCCAGATGCGATCCGGGTCTACTGCCGCTGGGGCGGTGCAACAGGGAGAACCCCTGCGCTCGCGTCGATATCGAGCAAAAGCACCGACATGCGAACCACTGAAACAGTCTGGTCAACGATCAAATACTGGGAGGAGATGACGCCCTCGTCCCTATCAGAGAGCAAATGCACACATCCGGTCGGCGCATGCTCTCTCCCGTGGAGTGTCTCAAGACCTTCTTTTGGCCAATCATCTTTGCTCTTTTCCCAGTCCCACTGGTCCGTTCACTGCTGGCGTGTCGGTTTGCGCTGGCTCGACAAGGCCCCTCGTGAGGCGCCAGCGGCAAGGCATGCCGGCTATGAATGCTGGTTCAAGCATAGCGTGCAGGAGCTGCCCATGAAGCGTGTATGCGACCGTGACTGTCCTGAGCGCTGCGCCCCTCTGTGACCCAGTGCAATCGTGGCAGCATAGGGCGGAGTCGATATCGAGGGAATCGTCTCTGCTACGCCTGGTGAGTCTAGAACTGGTCGGCCCCGCGTATTGTGTCGAGTCCACGCAAACTGCACCCGAGTCTGTCAGCGGACGAGTGTCCTCAACGCCGGATATGCATTGCAGTGGCCGTGTACCCAAGCCGAGCTGTGAACTGGACCTCGACTTGATCGCTCGACCGGTGTTGGCCCGACCTAGTGGCTGTAGCAAGGTCGTTCGACCCAGATGCCGATCACAGTGGATTCGAGGACACCCAACGTCACTACTTTTTTATCTGGTATCGTATCGCACCCAATCTAGTGCTTCG
Organism: Cyanidiococcus yangmingshanensis; assembly: GCA_013995675.1. NCBI lineage: Eukaryota > Rhodophyta > Bangiophyceae > Cyanidiales > Cyanidiaceae > Cyanidiococcus > Cyanidiococcus yangmingshanensis. The sequence continues at coordinate 797,291 of VWRR01000002.1, read as the reverse complement.
TTCATGGAAGCAGTGCGCCGTGTGCGCTCGCGCACTAGTGGCCGCGACTCGATCGACACCGAGTGCAAACGACGGATAACCTGCTGATGCAGAACAAAAGCCCCTGCTCTGAGCGACGATGTCCCTTATTGGGCGACCAGTCGGCTGCAGTTCACCCAACTGCCCGCCCGCATCGTTCGCGGTCTGCGTACTGTCCTGAACGTATGCGAGTGCTATCATCGAGTGGAGGACTGCCCGACCAATGGACAGCCAGATCCTGCGGACTCGTTCATGGTTCGGAACGGCGTACGAGCTTGGAACCCAACGCAGCATCCAAGTAAAGGATGGGCACAGGCCTCATGTTCTATGACGACGACCAGACACTCGAATGATCTGGAATATACCTATCGGAGAAATCTATTTGAGGTTCTCTCATCAAGGATGCATGCATTGGGGTTCGCAGCAGCTTGCCCATGCTTCCCATAGAGACCATTTTGTCGCATATGAAAGGACGACGTCGGCGATCGCTCTGTTCAAGCACGCGCTTTGAATGCCGCATGGTTACCAGTGAAACGTTGTGCGGCTGTTTTGAACAAACGCGCTTCAAGATCACTAGCCCTAGTTTGTTTCACCTAGTCTTTAACCCCAACGATCGATCAGGATCGTCGATTTTTCTGGTCATCATTGCTGCTGTGCAAAAATCGCAGAGCTCGCGTATCGAGACGAACTCGTCGACCGAGGGACTTGGTGCGGCTCACACGCTGAACGTGGGCGTCCTACAGCGCGAGCGCCACACCAGCACGCAGACGCCTCTCCGTCGCAGTCTGTTGAGTTGCTGGCTCCACAGTTTTTTTAGCCTCTGTATAAACCACGTTCTGGAGAGGCGGAACACAACATAGTTTGTTCGGTACGTCCGTGGCGGGCGACACGAACGGACGTCGTTTCGACGTTATCTAGAGTCTGAACGACAGACCCAGTTTCTCGTCTGCAAAACAGAAGAGGTATTGCAGGCACATCTCTAGGGAGCAATGGAGGAGGAAGCTGAAATTAACCAAGCTGATCCGAGGGCGTACCCTCTCGCCCCCGCCGATCTTGTGGTAGAAATATTGGAACTGGTCCAGCAAGCAAGCAACTACAAGCAGATCAAGAAAGGCCTGAACGAAGTGCTCAAATCCATGAACCGTGGACTAGCAGAGTTTGTGATTTTAGCAGCAGATACCCAGCCTCTGGAGATTCTTCTTTCTGCGCCGCTGGTGGCCGAAGACAAGGCAGTACCTTACGTCTTTGTCCCATCGAAGGCTGCACTGGGGCGAGCATGTGGTGTTTCGCGACCCGTTATCGCATGTGCGGTCTTAAGAGCAGACATGAGCCAGCTTAGAAACCAAGTCATCGCGCTCAGGACGAAAATTGAGCAACTCCTCATTTAAAAAGCTTGCATGATGATTTGGTTGCGAGCAGTCGCGAACGCTGCTGCCTGGGACTCGATGCAGACTTGCTTTAACGATGTGACGCGGTATAGCGTTCGCGTCATGAGGTGTAACGCTTACCTGAAGAGGTACCTGTCATGACGAATCATTGTCGTTGCTTCGACTCATCTGGTATTCTGATACAACGACAAGAAGTGTACGAAACTCCTCCAGAAACTGAGCTGGATAATAACAGCACCATCTGTGGCCAGCGCGGCAAGTATCGTCTACTGGACAAGCATGAATAAGCGCTGCCTATGCTGTATGTATCTTCCAAGATGCTGGGCGAAGTTTCGTTCGATAACGATGACGACGAGAAAAGCGAATCCATTGAGTAGTAGGGTGTTTGGCAACGCTTGATCGACCAGGATTGTTGTCCGAGACAGGTTTACATCTCGAAAGCAAGTCGTATTTCCGAGATCTTAACACCCATTTTAGGAATCCAGGCTCGTTCAGATCCTGTTCGTTTTGATGAGACAATCCGGTCTAAACGACAATCACGGTCAAGAAGCGCCCCATCGTCATGGAGCAGCCGACGAACACCCCATGCACCCGACTGACCCACGTAGCCATGACCGACCAGTTCCCAAATATACAAAGAGACAATGCACGGTTATCTCCGAGAAAGCGTGCGTCCTTGTCTCTATCCAAAAAATGAGCAGGTCGCATCCTGCTTGACGCAGAACTCAACGCACCTGCTTACATCGTGGGAGAGCGGAGAGAGCTGAACTTCACACCCAGAAACGTCGCACACACATCAATGACATGTTCATACACTAGTTCCTCGTTCACAAACGTTGCGCGTCACTGGTGACACGACTCAGAGACCTGCAGTCGGTCGTCGTCCAGTTCCCAAAAGCACGTCTTTGGCCTCGTTCACCTTCGCAGCAAGGTAAGCACTGCCACCTGTATCAGGGTGATTGATTCGCATCAACTGCCGATGCGCTTCTCGCACCTTCTCGCGGGATGCGCCCTCCCTTAAACCCAGAATGTGTAGCGCTTCCGCACGGCTCATCGTAGGCTCGAAACCACCCTGGAGAAACGCTCGCGGGAACTTTGGCCGCGCTGGTGCCGTTTTCAGCGCTTGCCATGCTCTTATCGCTGCTCTACCAGCTAGAGCTGCTCCAGCCACTGCAACACCTGCTAAAAGTGGTGTCGCCATGTCCGAAAAGACGAACCTAGAAGCACATATGAGCGAGCGGCACTTGGTCGCGTCGTATCTCGACGCGTTCGGCATCAGTCGTTGGACATTCGACGACGCAAGCAGTCCAAAGCCCTTGGGGAAACGTCACGGGGTTCCACTGCATCGAGGCTCTTTCCGGGAAGGCGCTCAGTTTAACGGAGGTGTATTGTGGTTTCTCTTATAGAAGATCAGAGGAGGTGGTACATTTAGGTCTTGATTCGCCTTGGATTGCGACCCTCTCAAGACCCGTTACATGATTGCGTCATGGAGCAACAGGATAGTTCTGGTCTACGTGATCAAGAACTTTACCTGGGCCAGCTTACCGTGCGCGATTGGTGGAAACTGATTCGAAACCTGCAGCCAATTACAAGAGTCCTCGATGAGGAGTCGGAAATAAACCTGACTCGACAGGTAAAGGAATCGGGTGTAGAGGAGCTGCGACCGCCTTTGGCACCACAGGATGTTCGCGCGCCTACGAGCGAAACTCCAGAGGACTCGGTAAAGGTAGAGAACAATACCGGTGATCAGCGCTCGGAAGAATCGTTGGTGCTGGCGGCGGCAGATATGCCCTCAAGTGGCTCGTCGACACCGACTCGATCGAGCGCTAGTCCCGACGGCCTTGCGAAAGCGCCATCGTCGGCAGTGGCTACCTCCTCTCGAATACGCTGGGCAGCAGTCGTCAGTGGCGGCGCTGCTGGTACTGGTCATGGCGCTCCCGAAAGAATGCCTTCAGCACAACAACGGCCGACAAGCGGGGAAAGAGGCCACCGAATCATGCCAGAAAACGGAAAGAATGTTGATTCTTTTCAAAGAGGCAACGAGGCGTCGGCTCCGAGCTCTCCTGAGTCCCATCGCCGGCTCTGGCAGCTGCTCCAGCACGGCCGTCCGGTGCTAGATAGGAGCGCAACATTGACCACGGGGCCGTCCACATATCAACTGGATCCGCACTGGAGACGACCTGGCTTTGCAAACACGGGGAACTCGTGCTACATCAATGCTGTTCTGCAAGCGCTCCTCGCTGTGGACGAATTTCGGGACATCTGGGCTGCACTCGCGCCAATTCTGCCCCCAGAGCTTGAGCTGGTAGAGAGACACCGCTGCCCTCTGGTCGCAGGCTGGGTGCGCCTGGTCAAAGACTGGTTGGCGCACTGGCGGCAGACCCGGAACCACCAGGGACGAACATCCACACACTCGACGCCGCTAAGACCGAGCTACTTTTGGGAGAGCGAGCGCCTTGCAGCAGAGCTGCGCCCTGGCCATCAAGAAGATGCCCAAGAGTTGCTAATGATGATGTTGGATGGGTTGCACAGCGAAGTACTTGATCTGTTAACACATCTGGGACCAGACGCAACTGTCATGGAGCGATCGTCGCCATCTGACGACCTTGCGACGGACTCGATGGAGAACACCGAATGGGAGATGGTTGACCGGAAAGGACGCAGCGCCGTTGTACGAACGCATCAAGTACGGCCGACATTTATAACGACTTTGTTCAGTGGGGCGCTTCGTAGCGAGGTGCGCAAGGCGGGTGCCAAGCGCTCGGCGGTGCGAGAGCCATTTCTCATGCTCTCTCTTGATATCGATGATCAGCGTATTCGTACGCTTGATGATGCTTTCCGCTTCTTCATGCAACCGGAATTCCTCGACACGCCTGAAACTGATAGAACCAGCCAAATAACTTCGACGGTCGCCGCGCCAAACCCGGATCTGTTGCGGAAAGAGGTTACCCTAGATACGCCGCTGCCACCAGTGCTCATTGTTCATTTGAAGCGCTTCTCAATACAAGCTGACGGTATCGGCCAAAGCAAAAAACTGCTCAAACAGCTTTCTTTCCCTCTGCAGCTGACTTTGAATTCATCTTGGTTTAGTGCCGCGGTACCGAAAGCTCAACTCAACGAGGCGCGAGCCCGTCGCTATCACCTTGTTGCAGTGATTACCCACCTTGGACCGGATCTTGCGAGCGGGCACTATATCGCCGATGTTCTCGCGAGTCGACCAAGCTCCTCATGGCCGCACAAAGCGCGGAGCGCCACAAAAATGTCCAGTCGCGTACCCAGCGTAGAGAGCATTTGGTGGCAATGTGACGATTTGGAGGTACAGACGGTGCCGGCGAGTACGGTGCTCTCGCGTACGGCTTACCTCCTCATTTACCGTGCCTAGTTGAAGAGCGCAGCCTCTCGACACACCCGGCGTGCGGTAGCGTACCAACACCTATTCGAGTACACTGCTCTGGCTGGCCAAGGGGGATCAGTTCCAGACCGATTTTATCTCCATTGGTATCCGCAGTGACCTACTCGAGAATTCTACAAAGCGGCAAACAAATCAGTTGGATAACTCTTGCGCTGGCAAGGTGAAATAGCACGCCCGGCGACGATATATCGTGTCCCTCCGATCACTAGCTCAGCAGCTAGTGTGGGCGTCCGAATGCTCGTGGTGATTTCAAGCTCTATTGGATTCCAGACAAAACACTGGAGAGACCGCTCGTCGTCCTAGGCGGAGAATACAACGAAGCAAGCCTCTGCATCATTGCAATTGTTTCGAACAGGGCTTGGATCGGGGATCTGGAGCGCATCCCGGTCCTGTATAAACGGTTTGCCTTGAGCGCCGATGGACATCCATAATGGCGAGTTTTGGCCGCAAGGGATTCGCAGAAGCTATTTCAGAATTTGTCCAAGCATACCACAGAACCCGCCCCACGGAATACGCCTTGATCGTTCAAATATCGAGAAGGTTCTTGTTGCAGGAGTGACAAAGTGTGCACAATCCTTCGGACTCGCAGAGATGTCGGGCTTGAGTACCAGTATGTCTCAGGACTGCTGTTCTTGTCTATTTCTTAGCCGGATCGTGATCGATACCCTGCATGCAACCGGCTGGGAGCAAATGCACGATTCCGTCATTCGAAAAAATACCAGCATACCCCAGTCTCGCGACAAACGAGCCGGCAATACGCTCCGATGCATCGAACACAGGCTCTGGTTTCTGCGACTTTGTAAACAAGCCTGGACGACTCGATAGACGAGGGATTGTGTCCATCTCGGTCCGCGAAAACCTCTCACGAAAACGCGTTCGTACCCTATTGGCTTGTCACAAAGTAAGCCAACTGCACCGGGACACAGCGAGGTCCACTTCAAGTGAGAGAAGGGGCTCCATGGAGCCGTGTCTCTGCCCCGGCGGTGACGTAGCGAAACCTGCGTTGTGCCTGCTCCAGGCGCGCTCGCTGTGCTTCGAGGGTTCGAGCGCCTCCCGCTGCGGCCTGTCGCTCGAGGAACCAACGATACTGCATATGCTCATAAATAGTTCCAGAGTCACCTAGTGGTTCAGAGATCGTGTCGCGTAGTCTTCGCACCAGAACCTGGCAGCTGAGATACTTTTCTCGAATCACGAGGTACGGCACTTGGTAGGCTGCTTCCTCGACGTTTTGGATAAGTAGATCGAATAGATCAAACAGCTCTCGTTGTAGTTCACCGCAGATCGTTTTGATCAATGCCTCTGACATCGATGACGTGCTCTGGGACATTGTCCGTGAAATTTAACTGGGTTCGTTCTGGGGCCACCAGGTAAAACCACGAGATGAACGACAAGTTTTCGTGAGCGTCAACTGCCTGTATCGAGGCGGCTCAGCGTCTCGAAGCCACGCAATCTCATCCAAGCGTTGGTGTTCGTCGCGAACTCGCCACTGTATGGCCCTAGTGGCGCTGGTACCCACAACTGCTCACTAACCCGATTGTTCAACATGAGTGCTTTTGTGAGTCCTTTTCTGATTGTCTCAAGAAAGAGCGACGTGAACGCACATTGTTCTAACGCTTCTCAGGGAGCGCGAGTTGTTTGGGGCCGCCGACAAGCCAAGCTCCATTCAGCGACTCTTTGGTCTCGTTCACTAGCGATGGGCGTGTTTCTGACCACACCAACACGGGAACAGGCGAAACAGACGTTGATCGAAAGAGTGAAAGATATCGATATGGGACGCCGTGGCTACTCTGAGGCGCTCACGAGGGAGCTTGACGAGCAATACATCCAACCGCTTGAGCGACAGAATCCGACCAGTGTACCGACAGACTCACCGCTTCTGGACGGACGTTGGCGCCTCATCTATACCAACTCGAAGAACGTGCTCGGACTGGATCGTCCAAGTGTCGCTCGACCAGTGAAGGACAGTATCTATCAGACCATCTATTTGGATAGAGGTGAGGTTATCAACGAGGAACGGGTCTTGTTCGGGCTGCTTACGAACCGTGTGCAAGCAGTGTTCACACCGGAGCCACCGAGACGGGTGCGTGTACAGTTCAAAACCTTTCAGTTCGGCTTTTTGCGCGTGCGGGCACCCGCGAGGGCGCGTGGCTGGCTCGATGTCACGTACTTAGATGAGGATATGCGTATCTCGCGGGGTAATTTAGCGAATGTGTTTGTCCTGCTTCGTGAATAATTGAACGCAAGACGAGTCGTTGAAGTGGATTCCTAAAAGGACCGAACTGAGGCTCCGGTGATGGACCATGGTTCACAATATGATGACGGAGGGAGATCAGGTTCGTTGAACATGGGATCCGCGTGAACGTCGCTGCCTCTAATTTCTTTCCAGGTGTCAGGACTAGAGAGAGGAACGAACTTGTGTCGAAGCGGATGATCATACGCGTGTATCGAACTGCCAGCTAGGGTATTCATAAAGCAATTTGGACGCTATGAGCGGGACGCGTTTTCGTTGTTACCCTTGGATTGAGGCAGCAGGAGCAACCGATCTCAGTCGGAGAGCGTTCGTTGCCAAGGCAGATTTCGACTGCCAGACTCCTAATGCTGCACTCGATGCTTCCCTGATTGCCTATCCACAAACAAGTAAGGATTCATCAAGCCATCAGTGCTATCAACCGTAAGAGAACTCTTTCAAAAGCTTTCACTGAGCATCGCCACGTTTTACAGCGACAGCACCGCTCGTTGGAGTCGTAAATCCGCTTTTCCAATCGTTCGGGGGCAGTCCGAGAGCAAACAAGAATCGAAGCGGGGCATCGTAACGTTCTATCTGCAGCGCGCCTCGCTTCACCGACATCGATTTTCTTGAAGCCATTCGATCAACCCGAGCCTTCATCGCCCCGCCAAAGTGCCTCGCTTCGATGAGAGATGGTTTGACCCATCCATCGGGTCTAGTCGCGGAGATCCGATACGTGTCGGAGACGTGTCGACGACGTCGCAAGCGTCAGCCATGTCGCTGGCACCGCCCGCTGTCACGGGCGAGCCTCCTTAGTGACCGTGGTCTAGCTGCAGAGAGCGAGTTTCTGAACTTGTGTCGAGAAATCATCCACCAAAAACGTATCCCTGGCACTGAGAGGCGCTTTGGAGGTGCTCGGTCACTCGAGGGGAGGCCAGAAACAGAGAGGGTGACGCGAGACCTCCGTGCTGTACTGGACCTTTTCTTCGAAGAGGCAACTCTTTTGGAGTTTATCTACGGTGAAAAAGATGAATCACGTCTTCATTATGATAAAGCAATGGCCTTATCGTGGGTAAACGCCGTCGTCGAATGGATTGAAGGAACGAAAACTTCCATGGAGTCAGCAGTGATGGATGCAGTTCTCGTAACTGCGTGGGATGCGCTACGCAACTCGGCTCTATATGGTTCAGGGACGCTCCATATAGAGTCCTACTTCATTTGGCGTCTTGTTCATCACGGTTGGGGACATGACGCCACGGTTCGCCAGATCCTGCGCTTCTATCGCCAATGTAGGAGTTTTCTTCGTGCGCTCGACGAGCAGCTGCTCGGCCATATGCCAGCTGATGTTGCGGATCATGAACCAGTGCTGGAACATTTAGGGGATCAGACCCAAGCGTTGGTATACAGTGCCATCGATTTGCGCTCGACTTTGGTTCCGAGTCGGCTTCGTCTACCTCGTAATCGAGGCGATACCGAGGCAGAACAGTTCCAGCCGAATGCCCACGAAGCTCAGGCTGCAGTGGGCTTACTCAAATGGAATCTATGCTTTCTTTTGAGGCTTCCGCATGCACTCATGCGTTGGATCTACGGAGCAGCGTCGATTGCGGCGTATCCGCAAACCACCACATTTTGGTGGCGAGGCATCGCTGATCACACGCTTGTGAGCCACTGTGTACTGGATGCGTTGTTGGAAGCTGAGTTCACGGAAATCGGACGCGAGGTCTACGACGAACGTCTCGAAAATAATGTATCCATCATGGATACGCTGGATTCGCAAGCCGCTGACCGGAGCGAACTCCTGCTCTATGATCCGCAAGCGTATCTGCAGGCGGAATGGGACCGCATCCAAGCGAGTCTCATTCAATCGCCTCAGGTCGCTCGCCATTCACCGAACAGGGGCAGTACCGAGCGAAGTGGCGAGAGAGCACATCGCGAATCCATATTGGGGACGGTTGTGGAATCCGGCACGGATGGTACAGCACCGTTTAGCGCGCGGCAGAGAGTCTCTCGAACACCGACGAGTTCATCGTCGTTGAATGGAAGTGGTCATGGTCCCAAGGCAGATTTTGGGGATATCGATCCTTTGGGCTCGCTGGAAGAGTGGGGTCTTGCTCCGAGAAGCGTCACGCAGCATGCATCGCGTAGCCAGAACCGAGACGAAACGATAACGATGACGCAAGCGAGGTTTGAACCTGCAGCACTAGATCGAGGAAGTTTGTGTCGCATCCTTTGTGTGAACGGCAGCTACTACATCTGTGGCGGTGGCATTCCGTGCACCTCGCTATCGAGTGATGGCAGGTGAGAGCGGACGCGTTCTTCGACTTCACCGCGCGGCGAATGTCGAGGCAGGTGGCCACGAAATCGCAGACAGAGCGCCCTGTGTACCCAGAGTGAACCTCATATCTGGGTCCACGGGCATCCAATGCTCGAATGGTCCAAGAAGGTGCTCTGCCTCTCGCCTCAGGTAGAGCACTATACTCCCAAAGCCTGAAATCACAGGATGCATGGAGCGATGGAGGCACGTACCTGTTGCGAATATCGACTGGAAAGATACGCAGCCCATAGCAGCAATGTCCTCTGACTTGTTGAGGACAAACCAGATCGAATACGATCTAGCGATATTCGACACGATCTGGGGTCAGTCGCAAATGCCGACCATTCGAATCGACGTTTCAGGGCGCTTTCTCGATGATCTTCGAATGGTCAGATGATGACGAATGACAGCTTCGCTTCGCCAGGGACCAGGCAGCCGTCAAAGCTGTGTGCGCACTACGCAGCAGCGCTCTCCCTGAGTCCACCGCCACTTCGCACTTCAGCACCGATGACAAAGAGGAGACTGCTGTGGGCGCGTCGGATGCTCGCCCTCAAAAGTCGTTCTACCACAAGTCTGGAACCTGGAATCATAAGCCGAAGCGCGACGCTCGACCAATAGTCTTTACATGCCCCAAAAATCATCCCTGCTTACCTGAAGGAGTCTTTCGTTCCCTTTCCTGATATTGGCTCAAGGGCAAGCAATCGGGTCAACCACTTCCCGAGCGAGACCGCCTTTTCGGAAGTTGTCTCATGGTCACGACTGCTCGTCTTGAACGCTGCTACGATTGCGGAGGTATCCTTGGAAATCCGTGTCTCTCTAGTACGAGAGCTATCTGTTCTGCGCTCAGCAGGTCAATGGCGACATGTCGAAGGACAACGCCACCTTCCCCGTAGAATGTGAGGAAGGGTTTGCCACCGGTAAAATCACGCCGCACTGGCCGCTGAAAGCTCCACGTATTCGCCACGAAAACTCGGGTAGTAAAATCGCGCACTCCGGGATACCTCCCCAAAGCCTATTGTCGCATCAGCAGCGATGCACCTCGATATCCAAGGCAATCATCGCTCGTCTCGGTCGCGGTTAGTCTCTTGTTCCCAGGGTCAGTCAAGTAGTCTAGTGTATTCCTCATCGAGATGCCCGCATCAGTCGCATCTCCGTCAATGTAGATAAGGTATTTCTATCTCTGTCATCACTCTTCTGGGCAACTTACTCATGCGCTTGGGGTGAAGAGCACCGCTTGTCTCGCCTCAGCAACAACAGTTGCGTTAACATCCAGCGCCGCTCGGAGCTGCGCGTCCGCCGCAGAGAGCGCGTGCCCCGAGGACGTTCCGGTTCGGGGCTCCAACCAGTACCGTTGCGCACCGTACAGCATACCTGTGGTGATCAGGACAAGCACAACGCCGACCGCGACAACTTGGATCGCTGCCCGGGCTGACCGAAAGGGTGTGAGGCGAGTACTGGCGTTCGCTGGCCCGCGCCGTGCCAGCGTCGAACCCGGTCGTGCAGTACCCGCCTCTTCATCCTCACCAACACGGGCGTAGTTGTCACGACGCAGGCGTCTTGAATCCATAAACGTCTTCAAAACGTTACGTGTTCCGGTCTTAGGGCCATCGGTTTCGCTAGCAGCGTGCACACCTACCCAGATGTGGTCGACCACAAAGGCAGCCCATAGGATTCGGCGATGCGACCAATGCGGACGCGTCCCCTGTTCGTTGCGTCGGCGGGCGCCGCCGACACCCTCGCGCGGTGCTCGTTGGACTCCGAACTCGATATGCATCCATGCAAACGATTCTACGCAGGAACGAGCCATGTATCGTCTGGAAAATGTACCCGTATCAGATTGAGGATCATATTCACTGATTTCTGCATATGTTCCATCAAGGCATTCGTTTCCTATCGTCGGACGAAACCAACTTTTTCATGCTCCACTTCGTTTTGCAAAGATGCTTCCACCTGTTTGCAGCAACAACACAATCTCGTATCCGGACCTGAATACTGCATGAGACCATTGACCTTTGACGAATGAACACAGTAGATACCAAAAGAAGACCCGAGACCTCGAACGAAAACGAACCATGATTCAATCAGAACAAGGCGAGGTCCTGGCTCGAGCCTGGTGCACGCTACGGACGCAGGGCAATCAGGTCCCGTCGCGCAACGCATCTCGGATGCGAACATTGCCTCTGGCTGAAGAACGCTGTGTGCCATTTGTGTAGGATCGTTTGCTGCACTGGAACGCAATCCCAATAGCAAACGATGTCATCGAGCTCGTCTCAGAGGAGCAGCGGCACCAGCCATAGAAAGAAAAAAATGAGCCTCGTTACCTCCGAAGCATCCGAATGGATGACCGTTGGACCGAGAACTGCCGCCGTATTGCTGACGGAGGCTGGATCGATCACACGCGACCTGGGCGTCGTCAACCGTCGAGGGGGCCACTGCGGCGCGCGACGACATGTGCTGATCCCGACGATACGCGCCTCTAACGAGTTGACGGCTCGAAGCAGGGCGTACGCTCTCTGTGTCTGAACGGATGACTTCATCATCGTCAGATCGTGGTATGCAAGCAGAAGTTGATGAGAAGATCTTATCGAACGGATCTGAAGATCTTTGTTGCATTCGCGACGGCTGGTTTCTGGAACGCGGTGCGCTCTGGCCGGGACAGGCACTAGCGCTTGAAGTCCAGCAAGTTCTCTACAGCGGGCGTTCTTGTTTCCAGGATATACTCGTTTTCGACTCCAAGGCTCATGGTCGTGTGTTGGTTCTAGACGGAGCCATTCAAGTGACTGAGCGGGACGAGTTTGCCTACCAGGAGATGATCACGCACGTTCCTATGTTTGTGCACCCGCGGCCAACGCGTGTCCTTGTTGTCGGCGGTGGCGACGGTGGTGTCCTACGCGAAGTGCTTCGACACGACGGCCAGGGTACTGCGCTGGAGCAGGTGGTGCTTTGTGAACTCGACGAAGAGGTGATCCGCGTCAGCAGGAAGTACCTCCCTGGGGTCTCAGAGGGCGCGCTCGACGGTTCCAACCCGAAAGTGTCCATCGCGATCATGGACGGTGCCGCGTTTATGCAGCAACATGAGGAGCAGTTTGATGTGATTATTACGGACTCGTCGGATCCGCTGGGGCCTGCTGAATCGCTGTACCAGGAGCCGTTCTTCCGATCGATGTATGCAGCATTGCGTGATGGCGGTATCGCCTGCATTCAGGGAGAGAGCATCTGGTTGCATTTGGATTTGATCGCTCGAGTCATCCAAATTTTGAAGGGTATTTTCGAGATGGTTGACTATGCCACAGCAAGCGTGCCCACGTATCCAAGTGGTCAGATCGGCTTCTTGCTCTGTGGCAAAGGCGCGGTATGGCGAGAGGATCGAAGTGCGAGTCGACCTGTTCGCAAGCCATCCGAGCCCATGCAACGCCAGTTGCGATACTATAGTCCAGAGATGCATTCGTCGGCTTTCGTTCTACCGCCGTTTGTCCAGCGAGCGATATCTGGCGCACTGAACAGCGCTACGATAGAACGGTAAGGTCTGCTGCGACTTTGATGGAAAAGATCCGTCTCTGCGGTCTAGTTTGCAGCCGCCAAGCTCCTTTGAGATGACTCGATTGTTCACGCTTTTAACCAAGTTGGTAACCTGCTCGAATGGGATATTGTGGCGACGAAACCACGGGCGGCGTATATGACCATCGTTCCAAGCACCAGCGTTCCACGACACGGCAATCGCGTTGTCGAGTTGGCGGATGGTCGCGCTTACGCAACACTGGTCTTGCAGCGTTGCGTGGTGTAGCACCCTTGATCACAGCATAAGCGCAAATAATTGAACGGGACGTTTTCTGCTCGGAACAGGCATCGCACGGATTTCTTTAGTTGCAAGTGCATCCTGGAGATGTTTATATCTAAGGACAGGCGCTCCCGCTTCGCCGCTGCCCTGGAACTTGAATTTATCGCGTTTCGAGTGAAATATCGCTGAACTGAGGAAACAAACTCGCCACTGAAGAAATCGAACAAGAGCCCGCCTTTGCTGACAGTAGTGCTCCATACCTAGAACACCTGTTTCCCGAATGCACACTCCAGGGACGCACTTTTTCAGGGACGCACGCTTTGTCAAGCAGAACCAAAAAGTCTCTCTCTCAAGCGCTCTTGATGAACCGCACCAAGCGTAAAGAGACCAAAGTCTCGATAAAGCTCAACGTCGGCTCGAACAGCCACGCCGAGGAAAAGACGAACCCGCCTCGTCGCACGCAAGTTCAACCGAGCATTCTAGTAACCATCTGTTGATCATAACCGCCACCTACAACGTTCTAGCAGTTCGATCAGGAGAGGAACCATTTCCAGTCGCGTGAAACAGTTCAAGGGAGCGCTACCTCGTCAATAACGAACGAAACGAGCAGTTCAGTCACCCCGCCTAACGTTTGTGTCGTTCAAAAACAATCCAAGAACAACCCAAACCCAAGCGTCCCTATCTGATTGATCCACACACATCATCGAAACGTTCGATGTTCAAAAACCAATGGTAGCTTCCAACGAACGACTCGCGGAGACAAACCCGATTCGAAACGTGTCGGGTTCGGCACACGACAGCGGTGGCACGGCACGCGGCCCGCTTCGCAGACTCGCAACGATCCTTGCCCTGACCTGACTAGGCTGCCTACGAGAAGGCTCCACGAAAGACAGATCGGTTCCAATGACGGAGACAAACATTCATGTAAGCAACCTGGATAAAGGTGTCACTAAAGAGAAGAATGTTTCGTGTGACGGAGAACGCGAAGCTGACGAGCACATAGCGCTCGCAAAAACGAAGCCTGCTCCGGAAGCTATGACGCGGGATGCGCCATCAGCAGAGGACAATAAAGCGACGCATGAAGACGAGGTAATTACACAGCTGGAACAGCTGCCGAAGCTTAGTCAAGGGAAAGACAAGGCCGGGACACAAAGCACCCTGGGGGACAAGGAAGGTGATCGTGCTGCTGCTGCTGCTGCCGACGACGACGACGACGACGACGTTGACGAGCCGCTCCCCTTACGCGGTTTGAACGAAATCGAAGGAGCCGACCAGGTCGACGTCGTCCTTTCTGATGATTCGGCTCGCTACAGCTCGGCGGCCACGTTTGAAGAGCTTGGACTATCCGTAGAGCTTCTGCAAGGGGTGTACTCGATGAAGTTTAGCAAGCCAAGCAAAGTGCAAGCCGTCTCTCTGCCGATGATTCTCGCGACGCCACCACGGAACCTCATCGCTCAAGCGCACAACGGCTCCGGTAAAACTGCTTGTTTCGTGCTCGGCATGCTCAGCCGAATCGATGTCAAGAGTGATATCCCGCAGGCGCTCTGCTTGGTGCCCACTCGTGAACTTGCTCGACAAATTCGCGACGTTATCATGAACTTGGGCAAGTACACCGGCTGTCGCGTCTTCCTTGCCGTGAAGCAGGGAGAAGAAGAACGAAGTCAACCGCGCATCACCAGTGTCCAAGACCATATCATTGTCGGGACACCGGGACGGGTCATGGACCTGCTTCGGCATCGGGCCTTTTCCGGACGAACGATTCGCATTCTGGTACTGGACGAGGCAGACGAAATGATCGATACGCAGGGAATGGGCGACCAGACGCTTCGTATCAAAAAACTGCTCTCACCGAATGTGCAGACGCTGCTTTTCTCGGCAACGTACCCGGAACATGTTCGGGATTTCGCCCTCAAGGTTGTGCCGAACCCGAACCAGATCACCGTCAAAAGAGAGCAACTCAGTTTGGACAACGTGAAGCAGTTCTACATTGATTGTGGCGCTGCAGAGAACCGCTTCCAAGTCCTGAGCGACATCTACGGCTCCTTGCGCATTGGTCAGTCGATTATTTTCGTGGAGCGAAGACGCGACGCATCGGAACTCGCTCGACGAATGCGAGCGGAGGGTCACTCGGTAGCCTTGTTGCACGGTGGCGAGATGACGCCCGAGGAGCGTGACCGAGTGATTGACTCATTTCGTGCCGGAACGGATCGCATTCTCATTAGCACATCAGTTCTGTCGCGTGGAGTGGACGTACTTGCAACCACTGTGGTGATCAACTATGACCTGCCGCGGGATCGGAGCGGTCACGCGGATCCGGAAACCTATCTGCATCGGGTTGGACGAACTGGCCGCTTTGGACGCAAGGGCATTGCACTGAACTTTGTCTATGACCGTTGGAGTCGCACCCTTCTGCAAGAGATCGAGCAATACTACGGGGACCGATGTCGGATCGTGGGCGTCTCGAGTGTCGAAGAGCTCGTGTCCATTCTCGAGGATGAGTCGAACTTCTAGTCTCGCCAGGAACTGGCGCGTGTTTTCGCACTCCGAAAACGATATACGTAGACTTGGGGCGGCAACGAATGCACATCGAAGTGACGTGCCCAGTGTGCAAGTTCCCTCACTCAACCATTGCGTGTAAACGCTCAGTGATTGAGAACAGGAGCGCATACTAGAGGTGATGTCCGGAACAAGCCCTCATTTTCAAAACTGACGGGTCGTGGACAAAAGCTCCTGTGCTTGGTTCGCTCTACTCGGTGGGCATTGAACGCACCTCAACATCCTGGATCGGAGGAGGGGATCGTTTCGTTCTCTCTCGTTTCCGCATCAGTCTCCAAGCAGCTTTACTAGCACAGGTGTCTACGCCAAAGCATGGTGGTGCCTGCAGCTCAGCGACCACGGACTGCGCTTCTTCGCCTCGACGTACGCACGCATCTGAACGCTGGTACAACGATAGCTTCCAGACAACCTAATTGAAGCCAGTCCCGAGAACTCCTAAAAGATGCGACTTCGAATGACGAGTTTCATCAGTTTTCGTGCAGCGATACGCTCGTAGCGGAGAAACCAACCCGTGCGAGTGCCGAGAGCGAGCGCGAACACTCGTCCATCGCCAACGTGAGCTCTCTCACCAAGGTCATCGGCTGTAACGCTCCATCCTACACCATGAAAATGCTCTAGGTTCAGCTATGGGCTCTCGTAGACGATCTCGAGAGACCCGAACTGTTGAGGGCAACGGTCGAGTCGAGGATGGAAGACCCAGCCCGAGCCACCAGTTCCGTTGCGGTCGCCCAGATGATCTCCTGTATCCGTTGGAGGACGCTGAAGCCGGACACGTACTAACTGCTAGTTTTCACAGATGAACAGCAATCATGTCGCTTGGCCTACGTTACGGAACCGGAATGGATGCACTATCCAAAACGACCACCTTTATACCGACAACTATCGGTGAGAGAAGGCAACCATTTCACAAAGCTTACGGTGCTTCGTTGCCGACGCCGCTCCCGTTCACCGAACTGGTCTAGATTCGGTTGTAGCGAGTTCAGAGCAGCCAAGTTCTCGTCGAGTTGCAAGTTCTTCATTCAAGCAGAGCTGGAGTCTCCTGCAGTGAGCCGAGCAGATACGGTCGCAGGAACTGGTCAAGGAGGCGGGGTGAAGCGAGTCCTGGTGCAGCAACAGACACGCCCACACCTAGGTCGCGTTGACATATACTGCGAACACCAAGGAAAAATATACATTCAGCAGCAGAATAGGCTCTATTCGGATAGGAGCAGTCGCAAAGTTAGTGTTGACCTCCTCAAGCGGCTGTTTACTTCGGCGTTCTTGCCCACAAACTATCCGCATTCGGTCACTGCGAGCTACGCTCCGTATGCGTTCTGGCATTTTCTGCACAATACGCTCACCGCTTGCAACAGCGTGCTAGGTACAACCGCACTGCTGGTATCCGCAGGCGTGGTTGCCGACCCTAATCGAGCGGTCCTCCCAACAGCACCAACGAGTGAAACGCTGAATGCGTTGCCTACGGCAGCGTCCGCAGCGACCTCTTGGATCCTCAAGGACGGTGTCGGACACCTCGTGCGCCTTGCGTTTGGCTCTCGATACGCTCACCGCTTCGACGGAGACCTCAAGCGTCTACGCGTGCTGGCTGATGTGCTCTGGCACCTGGGCACTGGCCTCGAGCTCGTCTCGAGGAGTTTCCCTGCCGCATTCATCGGATTAGCCTCTGGTGCGTACGCGCTTAAAGGGATGGCACATGTGGTCTTCAACTCGACACGGAGTACGATCTATCGAACGGTGGCAACGTTGTCGAATATTGGCGATGTGACTGCTAAGGGAGATGCTCAGTCCATCGCTGCTGAGTTGCTCGGTATGGCGATCGGTTTGGTGCTCTTCCAAAGTGTTGCCAAGCAGAGCGTGATGACGACCTGGGCCATCTTTTCGGTTGTGGTTGCTGGACAGATGTTCAGTCGCATTCGTTCAATGCGCGTGTTGGTGTTACCGATCCTTAACTTGCAACGTGCAGTGCTACTCGTTGACTCCTACGTCCGCGAACGCATTGATGTGCTGCACTCGATGCGTCTGCACGAGTCTGGCGGCTGGAGCAAGGCACGAGCTGCAGCGGCCACCAATGGAGACGCGTCAGACAAGCATCCCACTGTCCTGAGTCCAGAGCAGGTCGCTCAAATGGAATACTTTCTGCATTGGCGGAATCATTGGTCCACGGTCCCAGAACTCGCCCTCGATGTGCGGATGAGTTGGTTTACAGATTCGCCAACCGAACTGGCTTCGCTTTTGGATGTCTGCCGAGCGGAGCAATTTGTAGTTGGACGTTGCTTGCAAAGTGGGCACCCTCGGGAAAGTCAACGAGTTGGTCTGGTCATGAAACGAGGCGCGAATGCGAGCGATGTATTGCGAGGCCTCATTGCCGCCATCTTCTTGGTTCGACAACCCAGTGCCACCGTGAGCGATGCCTTGCTCTTTGCGAGCATCTACGAAACTGAAGCTTTTTTCGCAGAAGCTAGCCGCTGCGGCTGGCAACTCGATGTCGTGCACGGTCTCGGTAATCGTAACCTGCTCTTGTAGGACTGACTTGCCTATGATGCGTCTTGATTGGATATCGTTTGGTGAAGGATCTGCTCCCAGTACACTTGTTTGAACGGTATCGCATACGCAGTGCGCTCTGAGATCATGACGATCCCGCATGATCATCGGCTTCCGACGTATCAGCGCTAAACGAGGTCTCCGATCATACCACCAGGTGCTAGTATTGACTCGATCCGTCGTCTCTGGGGGCACACGACGATGCTGGATGACGCCTGCAAACCGCTGGATGTCACCGAGGTTACCAGCAACTCTTCGATACGAACTGGCTCCGGGCCCAAACCAGAGCACGCTACGGGTGCTTGGCGCCAGTTCCGAAACCATCGACCATAGCTCTATCCATGGCACAGAGCCCGTGTGCAACGTTTCGCCAGTGAGCTAGTCGTCAATTCAAACGATCAAGACGAGCTCGCAAAGGGGCATCCGTCACTGAGCGCTCGCACTCCGTACCGTCATGGGCGCGACGGCAGCCTCTACGGACGCGCCCTAGCTGTAAACGTGACGATGGTCGAGCCGAGCACTCGGGGAAAAAACAAACAGCCTCTAGATCGTGTTGCGACGAACGTGGCTTCTATGCGCATCTCGTTCGCGGCAGGCGATCCTGCAAGTCATCGAAAACATACTCGATAAAAAAGCAGATTCACAAGCACGAGGTCTCATCAGCGCCGTCGACGGGTTAGTGCTGGCGTTGATACAGCGACCTTGATTCGTGGTTTGAATGTGTGCAACGACGCACTTTCATCCTCTTCCAGTTGAGAAGCTATTCGCCGCGCGAGACTATATGGCATCGCGACGGTGTCGATGTCATGTTTTTCGAGCTGTAACACATCCAACGTTACATAGTCATTGACGATGCCAAAGAGGCGGAACACGGCATTCGTTTCCGGATCAATATCGATGGGCGCGGCTCCAGACTGCATTGTTGGTGGTCGCTCAGACCTGTGCTCGTCGTGCAATACAGGCGGCTCAAGGCCAGGGTGCTGTGTCTTCAGATATGCTAGTGCTCGCTCGGTTTCCGCCAGCTTGATCGCCATCAACGCTTCGCTATGCGTAAGAAGCTGTTCCATAGCGGGTAGCTCTGTTCGACCATAGTGTACCAGACCGTTGAATCCATCCCGAATACCACATCGGCCGATCGTTTCTGCCAGATAACGCAAAGGATCAAATGAAGAAACGCGCAGGAGATCGCAACGACTTCGATGGACATAGTCCCGCGGTGGTTGCCATTGAACACGCTCTCGATCAAACACGTTTTGGCGAGTCAGATCATTGGTCGCTGCTGAAGGGGTCTTAAACAGAGGTGCCCGATGCTCCGAAGCTGTCATCGGATCAGTCTCGTAACGGAGCCAGGCCAACTGGCGTCCCAGACGGCCAACCAGTTCCGCAACGATTTCTGTGAGTGCCTCCAGCGCAGAACGATGCACATTCGTAAACCCGCTGACCACGAGCACCGCTGCAACAGCACGTTGCAGCTCGTGCATCGACAAGGGAGCACCGGCATCGAAGAGTCCCGCTTGTCTACTTCGCGGCCTGTTGATCAGTTCCGAGGATGCAGACACACACACCTGATCCAATGAATGGGTTAGCGTTTCACGCTCGACGCCAGGATGTGCCGAGCCAGAGGTTTCTGCCATCATATCATCGACATCAATAGCTGCAACAGGTGTGTTTTCTGGTCCTGGATCAGTCTCAATGAAGAGCGGCATCGAGCGAGTTGTCGTTCGCCACTCCCCTGCTGGCACTTGGGTTTCGTTGGACACCAAGGCGGCCGCACCGTGCAGTTGGCCAGGCATCATGACTCGGTCTGTGGTGGTCTGCTTGAGCGGCGCTTCTGAATGCTTCCGCTCGGCTTGGTCAACATCACTATCATGATTGCACAATATCATCTGCTCCGGGCATTCTGGCCCGTCTAGCTGAGAGGACTCGTGGGCGAAGTATCGTCGCTCCCTTGCTGGTCGTATTCGAGACAACGCGCTGTTGGGTTATCCAGGTAGTCATTCCGTCTAGGAAGCGTCGCTGCTCACGGAGCCGCCATATGCGCCGAACCTGGTCTCGGTAACCATTTGGCAGCACCAGAGGCTCTGATACATGACCATTCAGAGCGAGCATGCCGTTATAGCTCGAAACAGAGCCTAATGGCGAACGCACAGCGCCTCGCAAGTCTGGCATCAGGGCAGCACGCGATAGTTCTGGGAAAGTATCCTGCTCGGAGTTTCCTCCCTCCGAGGAGTAGGATATGAGTGCAGCACCGAGCGCTTCTCGAGAGCCGAAATCCAAGGTGAGCTGCTCCTGTAACCATTGCCAGTAGGTGGTCAGCGGATCGCGGAACGCCTTCGTCGGAAAAGGCATCGTTTCCATCGGTGGTGACGAGACCCCAGGCGCTCCGGGCCTTGTCCTCAGCACTCGCGTGATCTCTGCTGGCTGGAGCAAGGCGTCTACACGTTGACGAATCAGATCAGTTCGTTGACGGATTCCAGTGCGAGTGCTCGCATGGTCAGTTTTGCTCCGACTGAGGTCGCTCAGGAGAAGAGAGAGATCAGCAACAAAAGCCTCTACAGTTTCGTACTTGTGCGCCAGTACTCGCTGCCTCAATTCTGCATAGATGCGATGCAGAGCTTGGCCAATGGTATCCGTTTGGGAATGGGCGATACCGCGGGCGTTTTCTTCCTGCTCTAGCGATGCCACACGGCGACTCGCTTTCTTTGTAGGTATCGACGGCGTCCGTGACCGCGGAGGGGCATCCTCTACGTAGGACTCGCCAACCTCTGCCGAATCAATCTCACGTTCAAGTTCGTCAAGCGCTGCCTTCAAGTAGATATTGAGTTCATCGCAACTCAGTACAGAAACTGTTGCTCGACGTCGTTTGGTAGCGGCTCGCTGGGGTTCTATCTCGTCCGATCGCAACGCCTCTATCTTCGTGCGAGTGAGTCCCTTCATGGCAGCTTGGCTGTCGATGGTAGGAATATTGGCAGCACTAGCGGCTTTGGAAAGGCGCTCAGTTTTTTCGTGATGCAACTCATCCAGGTCCGGATATGGTCGTATAGGCCACGTCCGAGCCAAGTTCGTTTCCATAGACCCGGTTCTGTGCTCATCAAAAGGTCTAGATATACTCCGCTCCGACAACTCATCGCGAACTTCATCAAGCGCCTCAAATAGTTCACGATCGAGCCACATCTCCACGTCGGCGTAGACTGCCGCAGGATACTGGCGGCCGCTTCTGAACGCCCGTTCTGCTGCAGAGGCATCAACACCCAACTGTTGCGGCCCCGAACCCGCACGCTTCTCAGGAGAGCCGTTCATCTCTAGAGACTGCGCATGGTGCGTCTCAGCAAGCAGCTGCAGCGGTTCTGCCCTACGCCGAGTCGCCTCCTCTCGCATGGTTGCAGTTGTCAATAAACCGCTTTCGCCAACGCGTTCCAGCCCTGCACCCCGGTTGCCGGGCATCAACGAAACAGTTCAATCGGCAAGGGTACCCGGAATCCACACCCTGCACTCCGAAGACTCGTTCTCTTGCTACCTATGCCCCACGTTAGTGAAGGGCGACGTCACTGTACTTTTGCGCCAACGAGTCGAGCGAGACTGGCCAAGGCAGTGTTGGCTCAAGCCAACGGCGCGCGCTTCTAGCCGAGTACCCGCCCCAAAAGGTTGCTGCTGCTGCTCGTCCGGTCTCACAAGCCACGGTCGAAGGGACCTAGAACCACGAATGGTGCTTGCACTAGAGAGGAAACGTCAAGAGCAGGATGATTCGAAGAGCGATCTAGTTGCTTGATGACATGAACTATGGGGGTTTTCTTCTCGAAAATCATTGGTTCGGGACTGCGGCAAAGGAATCCACCTTTAAACTGAAACTGGACCTGGTTCCAAGGGGTATCGAAAGAGCACTGCAGCGTTTATACTGGCTCCGTTACACTTCGAAGTCGAACGATTCTCAGTTTGCTCCAAGAGAGGTATGCGTGGTCCGATCGAGACACGAGTGGAACAGCCAGTTGAACCCAACGGTAACGTCGAGGAGCGTCTCGAACGTGAGCACGCTAAGACCCGTGAATGGCGAAGCGTAATCAGAACAAGATCGGATATGAAGTTGACCGATTCACGGTCTTCTAGCTAAGATTTGTGCTTTGGAAACGATCAGATGAACTGCATGGCCCCGACAAGCTCGTTCGTCGTCTTCTGCGTTACGCTCCGAATGAAACTCCGTGCTGATCGTTGCTCTTTACGCACGGTAGGAGAGGACGCAAATCTTTCCGAATCATTTACTGAAATAGTGACGTTCGATCCTGTGTTTCAGAACTCACCTTAGGGCAATTCTCGTCTCCGTACGAGGACGCGGTAGTGTGCCTATCCACCATCTGTTTTCATCCGATCCCACGACCTCGATCCAGACCCTGAGAATAGATCCAGTTCAGATCCCTTCAAGGCAACCATGTCAGTTGGAATCACTATCTCTGAAGCTCACCATACGAAAGCCGCATGAAGCGACTTTCGTGAAGATCGCTGGCAGTCACGCTGGACCGTGAAAGACGGTTTCCGATCATTCTCTCCTCCACCGAGACGGAGCATGAAGTTCCTTCCGATAACCCGTAACGCTGGATATTGGTTTCGGTAGAGCGCCCTAGATGGAACGTATCTCGCTGAATACCTTTTAGCTTTGGGCGTCTTGGTCGAGGCGAGTGTCGTCTACGGAGAGCAATCGTATCTGGTCGGCGTTCGGGCTCGTCTCGGTCTGATGATTTCCGCGGAGACTGGTTTCATCATCAGCATCTACACGAGTCCGAATGGCTACCCATACAGCGTACGGGTTGGCTCTGTCTACGAAGAGACATCCCAAACAAGGTGCTGCTCATCCTTGCAGAGACATGCCTCCTAAATTGAACACCAAACGAAGCCGATCAAAGATGCGTTCCTTCCAACCGACTCGTGTCCGCTCGAGGTGCTCCTCAGGGATCTGTTCCTGGATCAGTTCGAGACGTGTTTCGCCGCTATTCATCGGCACGAGACGTATATGAACCAACGAGAAGTGATCTTTGGGTTCCCAATCGGCCATGCGCCAGTGCTGTTCAAGGATTTCTGGTTCAACGAGTCGAGTGTAGAAGCCGTGCACCTGTCCGCCGTACAGCGAGAATGTCCCTTTGGGAGCGGTCGGATCACTTGTCGCTGGAGCTCGCGTAATTCGCTGGAGACCTTCAACTGTTGTGAGCACCTTGAAAAGCAAGCTAGCCGGAGCCGCAAAGCGCTCTTCCAGACGCAACTCGGCCCACGATGACGGCAAGGATACCGCCGATTTCTCCTCATTCGTGCCGTCAGATACGACACTCATTGGCGCGTCTATTTTCTTCTCCATGGGCTTGAACGCCGCATCTGATGGAGCGGCCCGAGGGACTTCATCTGCGTTACCTTGTTGTAGAGCCTCATCCAGAAAACGCTGAATGCAACGCTGGACCCATGATCTTCCCTCCTGGTTCATAAACGCTACGAACTGGCCGCCCTGATCAAGAGTTCTGTCGGATGTCACTGTGACATCGGGGTTTTCATCGAAGAGCTCCAGTTCGAACGAACCCTTTCCTCGAACAGCCTTGTCCGCAAAGGAACGAGCTTCCCAGTCAGCACTCACTTTCAGATCATATATCGCTCGCAACTTGCCCTTGCGGTTGTAAAGCGTACAGTCTCCACTGACACTTGGCTGGCCGGCAACACGAAACTCGATCGCTCCTTCACCAACTGCGAGTGACCCGATGGGTTCTGCAAGAAACAGTGCGCAAAGACGGTCGCGAGCCCATGCGGTGATATCCCGCTCCGTCCAGTGCCAGTTGCCCACGTTCTTGCCCTCCTTTCCGAGGTCTCGCACAATCCAACGAGGATCGCCTTGTCCGGCCAGCGCCATACGGCCCTTTTGGTCTCAACGGATCGTAGGGACGCAGTCACAGCAGGTTTGGTTGGTACGAACAAGACGCAAGTGATAACCGTCTTTCGCCGATGCGCCGAAGAGACATTCGCCCGGTTTCGGTCTGGTTCGGTCGTTTTCTTTTCGAGCGCCCCTGAACCCTGTATGGAATGTCTCGTATCCATGGGATGGTCACAAACGGTTTCAGATGCATGGATCGATCCATTTATAAACCTGTTTTTTCCTTCATTTTCCATACTCTTGAGTTTTTATTTCTCTCTTCAATTGATGAGGCGTCCAAGTCAAACAAGGTGTCCGTTCGGATCTTCCTCACCGTCTTGGGTACGCGACCAATCAATAGAATCATGAGAGATTGGTCAAGCGCTGTGTGAGATGAATGGAAAAGAAAGGACAGAGATTTCTCGTTGACGGCATTCAACGAGATAGGTTGAGCTTTGCGAGCACGATCACGCTTTCGGATGAAACAGATATGCTCTTCAAAGTCAGCAGCAAAATAACGAAGCACGCGTAGAAGAACGTGTGTTATTTTGGATCCGATCAGATCTAAAACCAATACGAATCCAAGTGATGCGATTCAGATCGAGGTGGAGTACTCGCCTCTGGGAGACGCAGTGGTCACGCTTGACTCAGTTGGGGGCGAGCTCGCAAGCGTCACCATCCGATGCTCGCCGGCACTTGCCTATCCGTAAAGAGCGAGAACGAATGGAGACTTTCGACAGACAGCGCGAGTCTCGAGATCGCGTGCAACAGGAAACCAAAATCCATTTCGAGACGCGAACGCTGCATCGCCATCAGAGTTGGAGCAGGGCTCCTTTCGGGATGAAAAACGCAGTCGAAGGGGAACGCCGGGCTCCGGTCACGGAAGGCATCACACGGCTCGAACCATCAACGACAAGACGCCTCGATCGTACCGATTCTTCGAACATGACGCGTTCATACCGGTGAGAACCATAAGAAAATCAAAAAGTTTCAGGCGACAACGTTTCCAAACCGTGGAAAGAAACGCGCCTCCAACACAAACAACGAATAGGATCCTCTCAAAGGCGCACGGGATCAAATCGTTGTTGCTGAGAGCCTTTTCTCCAAGCTCCATAACCTGTTCCCGATATCATACCCATCGCGACAGTATCGCACTCGACAGCTTTGCAAGATATCCAACCGAATGGAGATGATCACGACTCGCGAGCAAGATGTCGGAATTCGTACCAAGGCCCAGTGCGCAGATCCGCGCAACCACCGAAACCCCGACGCGTCGCCAGAACGCCCACCAGTCGAACGAAATGCGCAATCCATCCCTTTATATACAGTTTTGATCGATCTATAAACGAGTCGAAATCCCCACCGTTGGCGCGCGCTCCCGCCGAATCCTCCCGTCGGCGCGACGCTGGGCCAACGTAGCTCAGCGGTAGAGCATTGGACTTTTAATCCAATGGCCGTGGGTTCGATACTCTCGCCATCGCGCTCTTTTGTTTTTGCATCGCCGCTGCGCGACCGCATGCAACTCGAGCAAAACGTATCGATATGTGCACCAAGCAATCATATGCAAACGGTTGCAGAGACGCATAAGCGACCTCTGTACGCTGGATCGCGCGCATCTTGAACGATGGATCCTCTAGCGTTCGTTCGCCCAACTCCATTGCTGGCCAGTCGCGATAAGCTGAACCGTGCAGCGACACCGCGCATCCGGTCCAGTTACCCAAGAACGTATGCTCGCATTGGCCACTCGAATGTCCTCGAAACAGTCATCTGGGCACGTGTCCCGCGAGGCACATTCCTGAAAAGCCGGGAAGAGGCCGTGGCGCCGCGCTGGCGTCCCCGAGGCGACGGCTGGGAACCACCGGCGCATCTCACGCGGCCAGGTCGATGCGTTTGAACCTATTGGCCATGGCTAGCGATAGGGGCAGTCCCTGTGATAGACCCGTCAACGTTTCAACTGATTCAGAGGCGACGACGAGTGTTTCCTCTAGACCTGCACTTTTCATCTGACGAGTCACCGCGTTGGATAACGAGTTGAAAACAGGTTTCAGGAGCGATGGAGCGACTGCGGTCGCGCTCCGCGTTCTTCGAAGGCACCCGAGCCGAGGAACCACCACCACGCGGCCGCCGACGTCTACAGTTCTACAGCACCGAGTCAGCGAGAGCGCCTGGTTTGGGACCTGGACGGAGCATCGCCGAGAGCAACTCCGCCAACAGGGAGCTTTGACGCCACCGGTCCTCGAGTCCCTCGTCGAGCACGCTAAGTAAGAACGGTGTTCAGGCTGCGAGTCGCGCGTCTGCACAACAACCTCGGTTTGGACGTGTCGCCCTTCCCCGAACCCTGCAACACCGATATCCGGAAGTGTTCTGGGACCGTCGCATTGCGCAAATATGGGCGCAGTTGTCAGTGGAGACACCGCCGCAACGCTCACCGGACGTGTCGTTCAGAGAGCTTGGTGATGAGGCGGTCTGGTCAGTCTCGTCAGCGAAACCGGGAAACGGGATCGAGATGATGCGAGACGGCAATGTGCAGACATTCTTCCAAACCGATGGAGCGCAACCGCATAAGATCTCCATCCAGTTCCGGCGAAAGACGAAGGTAGCCCAGGTTCGTGTTTTCCTGAACTACCAACTGGATGAGAGCTATACACCGAATCGACTCGGCCTATGGACGGGAAGCGACACACACGACCTTCGGGAGACGGTTGTTTGCCACCTGCATGAGCCGCGTGGATGGATCGTGATTCCGCTCCCGCCACCAGCTGCAGTGCTAGAGTTCAACGAGGCGGGATTGGTGTTGCCACCATCGCCACCGATCGATTCCGCGATGACATCCCCAACAGGTATCGATGGGCGTAGCAATGAGCGCTCTGGTCATGACCTGCCTCGGACCAGAGGCAACCGCGATGTGCCGTCTCAAATGGAGATAACCACTGGCCCGGACGAAGAAGACCTGGATCAGTGGGCGGTGCCGGAAGCATCGCTCCCTCGGTCTGAACAGACCCGAACTGAAGGGGAGCGCGTGCACCCTCGCCGGACACCACCCGTCCAAGCGTGGCTGGAAACCTTTCATATACAGATCGTGGTCTATAGCAACCATCAAAACGGCCGTGATTCGCACATTCGACAAGTGATGATCGTTGGACCTCGCGAGTGTGGCAGCGATTTGCGTTCCGCAGAGGACGATCTGGCTTTTACTTCAAATGAGTTTGCCAGTTTTGCAGTTTTGCGATAGCGTTCGTGGATGCGCTGGGCGCCCTCGTCGAGGCCAACAACGTCGAAACAGACCTAGACCGACGGAGGCGGCCATAATTGAGGTCGACTTGAATGGGTCTGGGAAATGGTTCGCGATCATAGAGAGCACCGCAGGCAACGACGTCCTTCATCTGCTCCGCTGCGCTCAGCCGCGACCGATGCAAACCCTGAATCGAATTCGGGGCAGAAAGCGTCTCTGGCCCCCGGGATGCCAACACAATCCGATGAGGCAGCAACGCCGCTCCTGAGTGAATGCAATGAGCGTGCGATCGTGTGGCCCCACTACGCCGGTAGAAAGCGACTCTTTCGGGTGCCCCCGGAACCAACTCCTGCTCGCATTTCAAGTTCATCGATAACGGCTTGTAAATCACCTATTCGGTTCTGTAGAGCCTCGACTTCCGACTCCAACTGGTTCACGGTAGCGGATTTTCGCTGAAGTAGAGCCGCCGAATGTGTCTCTTGATCTCGCAACCGTTGCTCTAGGGCGCTACAGGAGAGAGCAAGCTCGTCACTTTTGCTCCGATAGTGAGCAACGAGTTCCGTTAGCTCCCTATGCTCGCGCTCCATATCTATACAACGTGTCTCCCATCGCTCCAGCGCTCGTTTCGCCTCCTGTCGATAGACATCGAACTGGGTCTCGAGTTCCATCAAGGCTCGTCGATATGTTTGCTCACATTCTCGTCGCACATGTTGCGCTTGCTTTCGCGTAGCCTCCTCTTGCGAACGTGCGAGCTCCGAGCGGAGGTTTGCGACCACGTCCCAGCTTCGTTGGAGCTCATCCTGCAGCTGTCGTTTCTCAGCCTCCAACCGTTGTACGAGTAGATGCGCCTCTTTTGCATGGTGTCCATGCTGGGACTCGAGGGCACGAATCTCCGCCGCCAACTTGGCTGGCCACTCCGCGAGCCGCTCCTTGTAGGAGGCGATTTTCTCCCGTAATGCGCTCTGATTCTGGCGCTCCTCCTTGAGTGCCTCCTCGAGAAATCGGTTCTCTTCCGCAGCAGCATCCAGCTTTTCTCGATACTCATCCAACAGCTGCTCCAACTGCCGATCATCTGCAACATCCATTTCAAGCTGGGCACAACGACGCTGCAGTGATGCGATCAACGCATCGCGTTTGGCAATCTCGAGATCGAGTTGCGCACACTGGTGCCGTGATCTCGCCGATGATGATGATGTTGATGAATTACGCGACTGCATTGGACCAGACTCACCATCCGTGGAACTGTCTCGGTCACGAGCCCGAGCGCTCAGTAACGATACCAGCGGCTGGGGCAGGAGCGGCGTCGGTTGGCGTTCAGTCACCAACTTGATACGAGACGGACCCTGCAGTTCGTTGCCCGCCCGCCTTGTCCCCAGGTTCTGCACCTCTTTCTCGGTATGGTCTCGGCACATGTCCCGCCGGTCACGTAACTGAAGCGAACCTAACGACCCTGACTTGAGCGTCGTCGTCGTCGCTTTCGCCTTTTGAGCGCTGTGTAGCTGCGCCGCGTACTCGTTTTGCGGCACTTTCTCTAAACAGTTCGTTTTGTCGCTTAGTGCCGACCGCCTAACCAGAGGCTGCTCTTTGTCAATGCGCTTCGGCGCCTCCCGACGGAGTTCGGCTGTGTGCTCACGCAGGATGCACGATAGGGTCGGCGACTCACCACCGACTGGGTGCACGGAGGAGTCTGTTGAGCTCGCGTCGCTGTATCGCAGCTTTCGTTGCACCGAACCAAAGACGCGCTCATTGAAAGACGACATGGTGTCGACAGACACCAAAAGATCAACGCGAGACTGTACCAGCGTTCTGTTGAGTGTTTGCCCTGAACGTGCTGTGGCCGTCGCAAATTGGAGCGCTGGCCAACGTTGGGCGTTTCAAGTGGGTGCCCCATCGACCTGCAACGGTTGGGTTCGTTTTGTACAGGATTCATCCGCTAGTGTTGATCATGGACATAACGGACATCCATTTTCGAGCTCGTGCATCGCCAGCGATCGAGCTCGGTGGTTCATGCGCCAGGGCACGATGAACGTACTGTTGCGTTTTATGGATACATGTGCAGTTGGGACCAACGATGTCCTGAAAAAAAGAACAATTTGACGATTCGACGCTGGCAACGATCCTCTTATCCAGTTTCGTGGTCCCTGTTCAAGTTTGGGGAATGCCCGGTATCGCACGTGTCCTTGGATCGTTGGCGACAGCATTGCGCTGTTGTCGTGGGCCGGAATCCGTCACTAGCCTTGGTGCCGTCCTCTTCATTCGTTTGCTCACTCTTTCGGAATGGATAAATCGACATGGTTCGTCTACGTTGTGTTCGAGTCACGGCGATGCGTACAGACCTCGCTCACACTGCGTCATCGATCAAACGTCAGAAAAAAAAACAAGCACAAACGGCCAAGTTGTTCTCATGACCGTGTCCAATGAATGGTGCCGCTTTCCAGGGTCGACATCTTCTCTTCCCGGGCCGCGATCTTCTATGCAGCCCAGCCAGCTCGACCTTGACTATTTCGGGCCGCACGATGAGTCTTCATCAGAGGCACTCGATTCGATCACCGCAAGGCTGCATTCTGTAGCATCCTCTGTAGGCGTTTCATCGGTCTCAACACATAGATTGTCCTTGTCGATCTGCTTGGGTTCTGCATCGCTGCCCTGAAGACTTTGTTCTTGACGCTGGCACGCTTCTTGTTCAAGAAGCTCTTTTCTAGCCGCGGCCAGATCCGCCTCCCAGCGTCGAAGCAGTGACCATCGCGGGTCCAGAATAAACTCTCTCAGTAGTTTCCGATATGAACGATACGCAAAAAGGGTGTCGTAGTACTCCGGTGCCAGTCTCTTCAGCTGCGGAAGACGATTCCATGGAACACTTGGCAGATCGTGATGTTCGTTATGGAATCCGATATTAAACGCAACTCGGTTCGCCCAGCCATAGTACGAGTACGTACTCTGGAATGGGAGCGTCGGATAATGCTCTTGAATCCAACGAGCACCAAGCGGATGCAGTCCAACACTGAAGATACTCGAGAGCGTCAGGTAGACGATGCTGAGCCAGCCGCCCAGACGCCAGACACCGTACATCGTTGCGAGGTTCAGGGCATCATTGACGCCAAACCACACAAACTCCCGCAAATTCGGGATACGATGGCTATACGAAACGAGACGCAAACTCTGGAACACGAAAAACAAAGCCAACCATACGGCCTTGCGCCAGCTGGAGTTTCCCACGAGACGTGCCTCCCAGGCGGCAGGGACATCCGGATCGCGCTCCACGCGATTCAGTTCAATATGATGAAGAATATGATAGTAGCGGAACATCATGCCGGACGGAACCACGTGAATGGTATTCGCAACGCACAGAATAAAGCGGTTAAGCGCAACAGAGCCAAAGATGAGGTTGTGCGTCGCGTCGTGGATCAGCACCCACTGGGCGTGGTCCACGACTGCACCGAACACGTATGCTAGAAAAACAGCCAGGTACCACGGAAACTGTCCACGGCCTACAAAACGAATCGCAACCAAGAGTTGGAGCGCTACCAGCAACACAACGTACACGGCCGACTTGACGTTCGTGCCGTAAAGCTTGGAAACCTCCGGATGTTCACGCAGCAGCTGCGCTCGTCGACTTCCGTGGGGATGCTTCCGACGAATCTGTTTCGACGCCGCAAACTCCGCGTTTTCTGTAGACACTCCCAAACGAGACCATAGTCGTATTTGCTGCTCGAGCTCAGTCGTTGTCTGCATTCCTAAAAGTGCGGGGTAACGCTCAGACTCGGGTCGAACGCAGGTACGCACTGATGAAGAAATGCGTTTGAAACCGCCGATTTCACCAGCTGCGCTCTCGATGCTCGTCGTGCCGCCGATCACGGTCGCAGGGCCATCTGCGCGACTGCCCCCGCGGCGGCGCCATCGATTCACGAAAAAGGGGGACACGTGTCGTCTTCCATCGCCAGCCACGCACGCGGCGCGATCGGCATTCCTCGCCGAGGGCGAACGAGGGCGTTGGCGTTCCATCGGCGGTGTCACGTCCGCTGGCGCGCAGATGATGGCCGCGACGGGCTTTTGCCGCCTGCTGGTCCGATCGATCGCGTGGTCGGGGACGCACTGACCCATATGAACGAATGAATGAATCATTGCCTGAATGGATGGATGAACGAACGAATTATTGAATGAATCCATCGATGACCATCCGCTCGCGCGCCTTAACGAATGGATCGAATAACTTGGCGGGTGAGGGCGCCGTCACGAGCATCCGATGATCGCGCACCGGACGGAGCTACACCACATTCTTGGATACACAGATCACGGGGCTGTGGAGTCAACGATCATGAGTGTTCGGATTCCGGCCCAGACGTGTCGCGAATATGAGCTACGTCATTGGGTGCGTCTCCTGAACACTTCTCGAGCGACGCTTCATGCTCGTCTCGGTGAGCATCAATGTTCTGTGTTACCGATGGGTGCGCATCCGAACTTGTGGGACAACGACTCGGTGTGCAATGATCGACGTCAAGAGTCTCAGTCTGCTACTGGGATGGGCTTCCAATTTGATCGTTTACGCAGGCTTGATGGCAGCGTCATGCGTTAAGACAGGATCGAGCGTGTCTGCTTGCTGCGGTATCCCCCGAGGGATATCGGGAAAATGGGGTATGTCGCTACGCGCTCCGATGATTCGCGTTCATGCGGACACTCACCGGGTCGCACCAGACATACGTATCGAAAAAATGAATACTGCGCTCAGCAGCTGTTCGTCGGGGAACAGAGAGGTGAACGAGACTGCCTCTGGGCGTGCCGCTGCTAGTCACATACTCAGTTCACCGCAGATCGTTGAACGCGGGCCGCATCGGGGTCGGCCCCATGCACCGAACGTGCGCATATAGCACATTCAAAGCACTTTTCATCTTGGCGATACCTTAGGGGAGGTTCTCATGCCAGTTGATCGACCTATTCTCGGCAGTGGGCGCCTTGGCGTACGACACGAGGAACAGAGCTCCCAACTACGCCGAGCGTTGAGTGGGCTTGGCCTCGAAGCAGCCAGCGAACGTCAGACGTCGCCACGTCTCTCCGCTGCTGGGACGCTGCAGACAGTGCCTGCTGACTCACCGCCGAAACCGATCACTCTAGATGGGTTACGTTTACCGCATGTACACACAGCGTCAGAGGCACTGGAACAAGCCTCTGTAAAGGCATCGACGGAGGTGCGTGAATGGTGCGAGCTCCAGCGACCGCTTCTACCAGCCAGCTTCCGCAACATTTGTCTCCGCTGGTCTCGACCTGTGCGCCATATTCTGACCGTCTTCTCTGTATACTCGGCGTCTGCACGCGAGGCAGCGCTCCGGATCTGTCGGTGGCTCCGGGAGGAATACTCCGAGCTGGCACTGTACACGGAGGTCGAGCCTCCTCTACCAGATACACAAGCGTTTGTCCGTGAACGACACGCTCACCTTATCGATCTGGTGCTCTGTCTAGGCGGAGATGGGCTTATTCTCCACGTGTGTGCGTCGCTGTTTCCCGAGGCAGCACCACCGCTGATGCCGTTTCATCTCGGATCACTGGGGTTTCTGACGCCGTTTCCATTCAAGCAGTACCAGAGCAGCATCGAACGGGTCTTGCACGGTACGGATACCACCGTGACATTGCGCATGCGACTCGACTGTGCCGTCTTTACAGACAGAGCTACCCAGAGACCATTGATGCAAAAAACTGTCCTTAATGAAGTCGTGGTGGATCGTGGTCCGGCGCCCTTTCTCAGCAATCTCGAGTGCTACTGCGATGACTTCCCGGTCACGCGTATCCAGGCAGACGGAGTGATCCTGGCAACACCAACAGGCTCAACTGCATATTCCTTATCCAGCAATGGATCTATGGTGCACCCATCGGTGCCAGCGATCTTACTGACCCCCATTTGTCCCCACTCGCTTTCGTTTCGCCCCGTCATTTTTCCTGATTATGTGACGCTGAAAATCAGTGTCCCTCGGTATGCTCGCGGCTCGGCTTGGGTTAGTTTTGATGGGCGAGCACGCACGGAACTGCGACGTGGAGACCATTTACGCGTCCAAATCTCGCCTTGGCCGCTGGTCACCCTGAATTACAATGACCAGACGCGGGATTGGTTTCGTTCTGTTTCGCGTTGTCTTCGTTGGAACGAACGCCCACTACAACGCAACCTAACCAGCGATATAGATCCGGAGAGTAACGAGTCGAATTCAGGACCGCCTTCGTCACCGCCAGCGATGGAGACCAACGCATCGCCAGGAACGACTGATTTCATCGATCTCCCTTCAGCGACGCCTGTAGGATCCCCAAAGGATGATTGCGGGTCACCGGATTTCGCCGAGCCCGAACGAGAGGTGTCGGCACTCAGTCGCATTGCGAATGCGTTTCGAAGTCCACCAGAGTGCAGTTCCTCGCGGACCGCCGTGTGGGACGCCTACTCACCCTACGGCAACGACCGCTAAGCGTAACAGGGGCGAGCGTCAAACCTCCTGCATTTGGTCGAGGAGAGCACATCTCCAACCCCGAAACTATCCTGCCGCAAAGACAACTTGATAGAGCCAAGACAATTCATCATGGTGCGCAAAACCATGAAACTGGACGAGGCAGATGCTCTTGCTTGATGAACCTGTCGAGCTGGCCGCGGGTACAGCCGCAGCGAAGCACAATTGGTGGACCCGATTCAATCGATGGACCAGTGATCATAGATCCGTGTCCGGTCCAGACAATGAAGGAACACCCTGCAGGCAAGCCACGGAGTGCAATGCCCTGTTCGCGCACCAAGCGGAAGTCTGGCTGGATGATCGGCTCGCAGAAAAGAAACGTGCCAACGAGCGCAACTTCAGATGCCCGGCGATACCTCTCGAGTAGCGCTGGATTCAGTGCGACAGTCTCGTTGCGATGCGGACCAACCGGATGCAAACTGGGGCGTTAAGCGTACGCCCCGATCTTTTCGAGCGCACAGCGCTTCGGAATAAGCAGCTCTATATACCGATAAACACCTCAACCTGGGGGATTTCGCCATAAAAGACAACTCGTCTGATCCTTTAAGACTCATTGCGGCGCTCGACGACCTGCTCGCACGTGCATAACGGCGCTGCCGCTACTGCGAAATAATACTTCCAGTAGCCCAGAGTCGCCTTTGTTAGGATGCCGTCCCTACTAATATCACCGCGTGCTTTCGCCGAGCTGAAGAGCTGTCGGTCCTCCTCAGCATACTGGTCATAAACCTGATACCACGACGGTAACCAGACCTTGTCGGGGTCGGCAGACACATGTACCAGATCTGTGTCGAAGAGCTCGATGAATTGCTCATCGACATAACGCATCTTGGCGCCAGCATAACTGCGATACTCGTTCACGATAGAGCTCAGGCTCCAACCCAGCAGCTTTCGCAGACATCCGACAACCACACCTACTGCGTGAACACCACTCGCGCCACAGATCAATAATGGATGCGCTGGGCGATACAAGACGATTTCTAGCGCCTCCTTGACGAGTTCCTCAGGACAAGGCTTCCAGGATGCCTCGCTTGGTTTGAAGATACGCATCCCGAGGTGGAGCAACTCGACATGGTTGTCTTCGAAGAACTGAGTGACAACGCGGGTCGGCGACTCCTGCGAGAGCAAGAGCACCGTCTTCAGGTTCAGTTGCTTCAAAAACGGAAAGCTAAGCGGATGCGGCAAGTTCGACCGATACACACCCCGCTCAACGATCCCGAACGAGTCTGGAGGTGAGAGCGTTGCCAACGTTCCCGTGCTTTGGGCACCTGCGCTGACGCTGGTTGTGCTTTGGGAGCTACTCGGGGGCATCAGAAAAACATACCTTCGACCGTTTCCAAACTCTGTCGTCGTGCCGAACTGACTACCGAGCCGTGCAGGGCGTTGAAAAGCGCTATCACACGACGCCAAGAAACGAGTTGCTCTCAAGTGGTCTGTTCGTTCGAGCACGCCAAGAACCGTCGCCCGAGCGGTACCCGCAGCGGACGTCCACTGTCGCTTGACGAAGGGAACTTTACTCACCTGAAGAAAGTTAGAATCGTTGGCAAAGAGTTGGAAACTTGGTTTCGAAGTTACTTCAATGAAGGAGACGCTCTAACTTTCAAGCGCAAAAACGGAGTTATTGTCCACGGTCCGGCGTCGAACGAGTCCCGAAACAACTCGCCAGTCCGTTGCTGGACGTATCGCCGGGTGCGCTCGCTTCTTCGAAAAGCAGCGTTATGAACAAAGTTGATGATCGTGTAGATGCTGCTTGTACCACTGGACGTACTCAAAGGTCATACCAATCTTTTACCAAACTAGGTCGACTGGGTGAGTTTCGCAACTGCAGACTGCCGTTCCCTGTCGTTCGAGAGCCAGAGGTCACGACCCAGGCAGGATCAAACGAGATCACGGTGCGGACTTTGGATCAAACACATCTCGAACAGAGTACCGTTGCTGACTCCGCGCGCCAAAGCGGCGATACGTAAAGCCCAAAAACGATGCATCACCCTCTTTGAGCGCGTGTAGGTCCCTATACGAGTAGCGAGGAAACGGCTGCACGCGTACACGTCCGCTCCCAAGAATGAGATGACCGCGGGCATCGGACTTTTGGCTGCACGTTGTCGATGCAGACGGTGCCTGAGCAGACTTGGATGACCGCGCAGTAGCTGCTTGCGGGGTCGTCTTCGGGAGGACCTTTGTCATCGCGCCGATGCGAGATTGTTCCGGTCCTCGTTTCGATGCTGAATCCGCTAGGGCAGGTGGCGGGCGAGTCGGTACACCACGGCTGTTCGCTGCTGATGCAGTGGTGGTGGAGCTAGTATCGTTAGGCGCTGCGCAAGCGTCTCGACGATGCGCTTCAGGTATCGCAGCGGTTGGCGTATCGATACAAGTGTCGGGTTCATCTTCAAAACGGTCAAAATATCGCGTATCGGCAGCATGATCAAGCTCGGGCACGAATGGCGGACGCATTTCTCTCAGGCGATTCCAGTCGATGCCCCGAAAGAAAGGATGCTTCTTGAGTTCGTCGAGACCGTCACGAGCGCCGAGTCGATGCTCGGGATCAACCAAGAGCGAGCGTATGAGATCCTTGGCGGTCGACGATACCTTGGGTTCGGTCGGGAAATGCAGTGTTGTTTGCCAATTGAGAATCTTTCGGCAAGTTTCGACCGAAGTCTCCGAGTAAAATGCCGGGTAACCGTATAGCATCTCATAGATAATGATTCCGAGACTCCACCAATCGCACTCTTTTCCGTATCCCTTCTTCATGAGGACCTCAGGGGCGATGTAATCGGGTGTACCCACCGTCGAGAACATGCGACGACGAAGGCCTCGCCGCCAGGCACCCTTGCGCTCTGTCGCAGTCATGTCGGCAATGCGGTCGCGGCCTGCATAAGTCAGATCTGCTCCAGGCTCCAATAGCGGCGCCATGCCGTAGATTTGAAGCTCATACGCCGCCGCCAAACCAAAGTCAGAGAGCCTGATGTGTCCGTCTCTGGCGATTAGAATATTGTCTGGCTTGATATCACGGTGTGTAAAGCCAAGTCGGTGAACCTGGTCGATTGCGGTGACAATCTCGGCCGCGTAGAATCGAACACTGTCCTCATCGAGTGTATCGCGCTGAATCAGCAACTGCATTAGATCGCCTCCGGGTAGGTATTCCATCACAAGATAAAGATGCTCCACATCCTGGAACGTGCAATAGAGCTTGCAGACATAGGACGCTGACTCCGCCAGCACGAGAAGGTCACGCTCCGCACGAACGTGCGCCACTTGGTCTTTGCGCACCATTTCACTTTTGCGCAAACGTTTCATCGCGTAAAGCTCTCCGGATTCGCAACTGCGGACAAGAGAGACCTCTCCAAATGCCCCGCGGCCAATGATGGCAATTCGTTCAAAGTCGTCGAGCGTTATTCGACTGCGCATTTCGCGAACAAACTCCTTCTCTCGCCGAAAATGTTCCCGTCGAAGCATCTGTTTATCTGCATCAGTGATGCGCAGGCGCTGCAGACGTTCTTCGAGCACTCGGCGTCGAGCCTCAGCCTCGATAAAGGCATGTGCAAAATTTCGATAATACTGCTCAATCAGTCGTTTGGCGTAGAGCACACGTCGTTCCTTCTCGCCGCCCGCCTGATCATCGACAGGGTCACTTACCTTTCCGTCGCGTCTGGCATCCTCAACGGAGTCTCTATATGCTGCTGGTGATGGTCCTTTGTCGCGTTCAACACGCTCACGAGCTTCGCGGTCGGGAGAGGCGACCAAGGTAAGTGAATGGAAAGGCGTCGTTGGACAGCTCGACGCGCTTCCTTCCGAATCCGATTCCGTTATATGCTCTCCGGCACGCTCTCTTGACATGCGCAGCAGATGAGGCGAAGTGCTCGGTCCAGCAGGAGCGAGCATAGAAACGAAATAAATCGACTGACTGGTCAATGAAGCAGAAAAGGCAGAAATTGGGCGGCTTTTTCGGTTTCCGTGCCCAGTAATACTTTGATCACTCCAGCTGGTATCTCGCCTCTGTTCACCAAAAGACAGAGATTATCAATCTCCTCGCCCAAAGAGCCACGTTCACCTTCCCTGTACCAACTAGGTAAGAAAGCAGCTTAGGAAGAGAGACGAGTAGCGTTTGTGTCGCCGCCGCACCTCTCGAGTTTCTACGAGCGCCACAACTGCCCTTGTCGGTGGATTCGGTGGCTCGTTCGATGGCGAGAGAGACTCGCCACACGCTGTCTTCGTGCCACTGGCGCGGGGCGCGATGCGTCACCGATCCAAGCTGGACACTGAGAACAGACGCTTTAAAACAACCCTTTGTTCAAAACAGTCCTCGGTGGCGCCGCAAAGACAGTATGCGCGTTGCGCCAGCAACGTTTATCGTGAAAGGTTACCTTCGCACGCAGTCAAGAGAGGCGTGTAGACCCACCGGATTCAGATGACGTTTCGAGGTGCGTGTGCAGCACTCGCCGGCGAAACGATATCCTCCATCCATGACGAGCGCGGTTGTTGTCGCTTCACCGCCGCGCCAATGGTTGCGATCCATGGACACGTGTCCCGTCGCGATCGATTCGCGGATTCCCGAAAACACCAGAACGTGCATAAAAAGGACATGATGGTGGGTGCGTCTCGGCTGCGCCACGCGCGCGCCAGTCGATGGGCCGCTACGCGGCATGGTGCGTCGGATCACGACACGACGATTACCATGCGTCTCATCCTCGGCGCCGTCTGAGTGGGTACAGCTACGCCATTCATCGGCACCATGCATAGGAACATTGCATGCAATGCTTTTCGGCAGCGATGTGAGTGCATATGTGGACTGTGCCAGAATCTCTTGATGAACAGTGCAGTCGGTGTAAGCATTGTGGCAGCCGCACGGAGATAGGGCGTGCAGGGATCTTGTTCATTGTTGGCACAACGTCGCTCTGGACATTAGTTTCTGAGCTTCTGCTATCCCCAAGGCAAAAGAGGCACCCACCAAGATATGGATGGATCCAGATTCTGATTCCTGGCATCGGATGGAGCATTTTCTGCATACCTAAACGCAAAGTATCGTCGGAAATTGAGTTTGATTCCGAACTGCCTCTCGCTGTAGGGTAAGTACGAGGCCGACCACCGGTACCGTCGATGGGCGACCTTGCGTACCCACTAGCGGTCATCAGTGGCCGAGGGTATTCGAAAACGTCCCGTTTCGTCGAATGGGCCCCTCGAGCATACTGGACGCACCGATCGAGCGCTGCCGCACGCGAAGTGCAACCCCTGGTGATCGCGCAAATCCAGACGAGTCCAGTTTTTATATTCTTTGATGATCCTCACTCGTTCATGCCATATTGAGAAAAAGCGTCCCCAATGCTGGACAGGCTCGTCGGGCTACACTTCGATGCGGGAGCTGTTTGCTCCCTAGTGCGTAGCTGCGCGACGGCTGGGACCCAGCCAATCGTCGAAATCGACTTCAATGCCGATCTCTTCGGCCAGTGCTTGCGGTTTGCGCTCCAGTCCTTCGGCCATCTGCATCACGATCTGTTTCGCGAGGTTTCGACGCAAACGCCACCCTTTTTGTGCCTGCTCGTGGCGACGTTGAATCTGCTGACGGCGTTCGTCGTCGTAGCCGGCCGCGCGTGCCTGCAACGTTCCAAGGCGCTGGTTAGCCTCGTCAATACTTCGCTGCAGTATCTCGAGCCGTTCTTTCGCCTCCTCCGTTTGCGGTTGCGCAGACAGCTGACTGATTTGTGTCTCCCGTTCTCGACATGCAGCTGTAACTCGCCCAAGTTCCTCTTGTAGCGACTCCAGCCGCTGGTCCAGCGCCGCCGTCTCACCTGCCGTCGGCAGAGCAATACCCTGCTGTCGAATCAGGTACAGCTTCGTCTTCCCGTATTCCTTACAGGTCACGTACTCAGACGCAACCAACTCAGAAATCGCTTTCTCCAACGCAGTCTTTTTCAGCTCTGACCTGCTGGCAAGACTGTCGACAATGTTCTGGAGTGAGAAAGGACGGTTCTGTGCTGCGAGAAAATCGTAAACGATCTGCAGGTTGGTATCCCGAAAAACAGGCGCTGCTGGTTTATTACTACTGTCGGCGTTTTCATTATTCTCGGACTTTGTTCTCGCTCGCTTCTTTCGGGAAGAAGGAGGTGAACTCGCCGGCATGAGTCGCTGGAGCGTGTGCCTTGTACAGTGCGCTACGAAACACGTACCATCATCGTGCCGCCACAATGGAGGCGTAGGGCGGGAACGGCACAGCATGGCGACCACACGCACGCACGCACGCACGCACCCATGCATGCATCGGCTTGGCGAGTTTGGCTCGTGCGTATCCGTCGGTCCTTCTTCGATGACGCAATGTGAATAAGATACAGTGCTTTTGTGCGTGCGTGTTCAGAAATCTGATTGCGCTTTTTTTGTTGAATGGTTCTAATATGAGCGTGAACCGGCAGGAGAACGCTGGGATGCGTAGTTCAAAGACAGCGAGTTGGAAGCGTTCGTCGCGACTCACAGTCGGTTTCGCGTGCTAATATAGAGAACACTCGACTGCGAAGAGCACTTTCGGAACATAACTTAGAAGGGGTGTTTTGATCGGCTATAGGGGTGCAGTATGCGCACCCGAGCGTGGATACCAGATTTGTGTATGCTCAGCGAGTTGACGCCGTTTGGCAACGAACTATTCAAAAGGAGGGCAGCACCAGATGCGTGGCGTGCGTTGGAACTGAAACCAGAGTTCATTTCAGCGCCTGTAATGATTGCGCCGTCCACGATCACTCCTATAGCGCTGGTGGGCCGTCGCATCCCAGGTCACTGATGTGCCGCTGCGCATCCTCCTAACCGAGCGTGTCGAGTGAGCGGTCCAATGACGTGCGCGCGAGAAACGGAGGCGCGTCCCGAAAGGCGCCTTGGCTGCATGTCCAGCGAGATCGTGCGTTCATTGTGACTCGCCAGCTGCAAACCCGCCGCCGAGGAATGCGTACGGGCGGTTCGTGAAACCGCACTTGGGTGTGTTTCGACGAATCCTCTGGTGCGTTCACTCCAAGCGGAACGGAACGCTATCGATGTTGCCATCCCTGCGTACAGAAAGCAGTCTTGGTTGGATTAGCGTTTTCACTGCACGCGCATTGTGTTGACGATAAGCGATTGTCTCGTTCGGGACTCGGACTGAAAGGAGCACCCAATGGTGATACACCCATGATGGATTCGAATCATGTGCGAAGCCAACGGATCATGGGCGTTCCTGGCCAGCGCGAGACGTCGAATCGACCTGGAGAGAACCCGTTTCGAAGCACTATGGACTTATGTGTCGAGTACGTCGGAAAACGGTCAGCGCAAGCTTCGCGCTCGTGTCGTTCCTATTCCATCGCCGTTTATGGCTTACGCAGCGATTCGTCAGTCGAACTCATCCCGGCTTCCTTCTGGTGCGCATCCAGCATCTTGAAAAGCTCCCGATACGTATTCAGCATGTTCTCGAGTTCCGGGTTCATGGCCAGCGTTGGCAATACGATCTGATCGAACATGGCCAAATGCGACTGCCTCCAAATACTAGAATCCTCTTTTGTTTCATCAATCGCAACCGTATTGGATGCGCCAACATCGAGAAGCCGATCACAGAGCTCCGAGAGCCGTGCTTCGTCACCATGTTGAACGAGCCATTTCACCAGCTTGTGCAACCAAAAGCGCTTTTCTGTCTCGTTTTGTAAACTGGACGCGGCTAACCAGAGCAACTCAAGATGTGCTGTGGTGTCGCTTATCTCTCGCTGGGGATCGGCCAGCTCGAGCAGATCTACCGCCTCTTCAGCGTTGTTGTCTGTGTGTCCCATGAGCGCTCGTGTTTTGTCTAGCGTTGCGAGATCAGTACCGACATCAGTACTGGTATTCTCATCCGAGTTCGTTCCGAGTCGATGGTATGGACTCGCCATAAAGGCATCATCCATCAGACGGATCCATTGCGCTTGAGCGGCAATATACGCATAGAGATCTCCATTGCCGAGGAATAAGAACAGAATCCGACGCCCTGAATTCCATAGAAAGCGCTCCGGAAGCCATAAAGTGTCCAGTGCGCGAAGCGCCGCGAGGAAACGTGCCGTACCACAGAGCGCAGGACGTAAATGCAATTCGTGGCGCCAACGAGTCAATATTCCGACGTCATAGACATAGAAAGAGGCGGAACGAGTTAACGCAAAGACCACTTTGTCATGCCAGGCCATCCAGACTACTGGCGCGTCCAGCATAAGAGGTGCCAGAAGGCGCATCCCACTCCGAAGGGAGAACACATGCAGGGCAGCATCGGTTGTGCCGATGAGGATCAGACCCTCACCACCTGACCCTGCGAGGGCAGAAATCATGCCTCGGACAGCCTGTTTCCACAGCTGCTCGCCAGACTTGACCCCAAACACGAGGGTGCAGCGCATGGATTGCAAGACCGATTCAACGACAAAATCTGCCTCGGCGTCTGGGAGCACCCAAACTTGGCGCTTCTCCGCAGCGGTCGCATCTAACGGCAGATCTGGACCAGAGGATTCCTCCATAATATCTAAACAAGTTA
Source organism: Cyanidiococcus yangmingshanensis (assembly GCA_013995675.1). NCBI lineage: Eukaryota > Rhodophyta > Bangiophyceae > Cyanidiales > Cyanidiaceae > Cyanidiococcus > Cyanidiococcus yangmingshanensis. The sequence goes on along the minus strand of VWRR01000002.1, from coordinate 754,971 downwards.
CTTTCGACGACTGAGGTGGTGCGCCTCCAGCCGACAGGCGATTCGGCCTTGCGGCTTCATTTTCGGGAAGACCTTGCGCCCGCCCATCCGGTGCAAGTTTTGCAGGCGTTGCCGCAGTGTTTCGCAAGATCCCCCCGCTCAGTGCCGCATTCAAAGAATGAGTTCGATGTCGCTTCTTGATGCGCTCGACAGCAGTCGTGCCATGATGTCCAGTTCGTTTCCAGGCAAGGTTCGGATGCCCGTCATCGTCTCGTGGGACAGAACTCGGCTGTGCAACTGGCAACGACGACCCGCCGAGTGCCACTGGAATGATTCGCCGTTTGCCATCCTTGAGGCGCTCTTCCCGTTGATTCTCAAACCTGACCTGGTCCGATGGTGTAGGAACAGCTCCATTCACAGTCACCAGATCAAATGGATGTGTTTGCGGCGCACAGGCAGGTTCCCGCTGGCGACGCACTCGTCGTAGCCGAGCCGGCATGAGTGCTGTTGTCGCACTGCTCCGTTGCAGACGCCATCCGCCGTTCAGAATCCTGACGCTGCTGCATCGCTAGGACACTCGGATCAAGTAGACCATGATTCGCATCACCTAGACCGGTTGGAGTCTTTGAGGCCAGCGTAGAGACACCGCCCATGAACAGTGCCATCTCCTTCCTGATGGCCTCTTTCGCGATAGTTTCCGGCACCGTATAGCCCAGCTCCTCCGGCTCGAATTGAGCGAAAAACACACTCCCATCAGTGGAGCATGCAACGAGTACATTGCCAGCCGCATTCCAACTCAAGTCCAGCACATCGCCGTCAAACAGATCGACCAAGGAAACAAAGGGCTTGCCATGATCGGCTCGCCATATCGTCAGGCCGTGATCCTTGCTTCCAAGGGCGACGCAGAAATAGAGCCGATTCTTCCCCTCGAAGGGTCCATTCGGCGATCGAGTATACACACAAGGCGACCATCTAACCGAGACGACAGGAGCTCTGTGGCCAACGAATTCGATCGGATCAGCAAAGTCCTGTGCTCGCCGATACAGAGGAGCTACATGGCATTTGTTGCGATAGCCATTCGTGGTCACGAGCTCCGCACCCGAGGGCGACCACGCCAATCGCATAAACCAAGCCCGTAAGTTTGCTTCCGTCGTTGCTGCTTCAAACTCTTTGCGAAGACGTTTCTCGATCTCACCCCAATGGTCAGTTCGCCACAGGATCACTGAGCGATCATCCGACTGAGATGCAATGAACTGGTTTGTGGGATCCCAAGCGATCCCCTTGACCATGCCTTCATGGCCACGCAATCGAGCGACAAGACTGCCGTTTGCAGTCACCCACTGCTCTTGGCTAGCGCGTTTGGTGCTCAGCTCGATACGCCATACGCATATCGAGTTGTCGACCGAACATGAGGCCAGCGCTTCACCATGCGGAGCAAAACTGATATCCAGAACATCCGAATCATGAGTGCGTAGAATCGAACAAGCAGTCCAGTTCTCCTTGCTCTGTAGACCGAAAGGTACGTTCAAAAGGGCCCCTCTTCCGAACGGGTCCGCTGTTGCTGGTCCTCGACTGAAAAGCATAACGGTGCCGTCATCACCGCCAGAGGCCAGCAATGTCCCTGCCGGGTGCCAGCGCACCACGTTGGCAGCTCCCTGATGCGCCGGCGAGAGAACACCTAACAAAGCAGAATCCAGGTCATCAGCCTGTTTTCCGTTCTCTTTCTCAGCAGCAGCACTTGGAAGCGCTTGCTGCGCTCCGAGGAACCGCGTACACTGCCGTTTGGCGTCCTCCCAGAGCGCGCCTAGTCTCCAGAGATAGATCCTTCCATCCTGCCCACATGTTGCGAGACGCACCTGATCAAGTGGTGCGTCATGGGCACCAGGTTGGATATCCAGGGAAAAAATCGGGACACTAGCGCCATCACCGCTTCCGTTGGGCCTTGACTCAGCACCAAGCGCTTGCGTGGAACCGGGTCGTTCGCCAGTAGTGCCAAGACCTCGATGAGCCGACAAGGGCCCATTACTCGATCCAACTGCATGACGAAGCCATTTGGGCTTTGAAAAAATCACCATGATGAGGTGTGTCCTCTCTTCGACTCAAGAGCCGAGCCACTCCCTACCTCGTCGAGCGGAGTTGCCTACTACGCGCCAAACGAAGAATGGCTGCGCGCGGGAACGTTTTCAGTCCAGTGCCTTTTCTTCTCAGGGATCTCTCTACAAAAGCATTCGCATAGACAGCACATGAAGCCTGCAGCCTATTATGAGACAGTTTGGTCATATGCTTGAGAAATGGGCCTTTGGACAAGTCAGCGGCAAGGTATTGGTGCTGATATTGAACTGTTTCGACACTGTTCAGGACGATCATAAACTATCTCTGGATGCTGGTGTAAGCTCCTCGGAATGGTGACCTCGATTCATTGGTACTCATGAAAGCGGGTAATATTGACAAGCTGTTCGAGTGTCAAGCTCAAGATGCATATGAACGCCGCAAGTTGTGGACATCAACGTTTCGGACACGAACACCTCTGATTGGCTAGGTTTTAGGAATAATTCCCGAATGAATGCATTAGAAGAAGAAGTAGAGAGGGCACGAGCCGGAGCTCAAGTGGATGGGATCCCCTGATCGTACAGTCGAAGCGCCCTCGTCTTCGCAAGGACATCATGTGCAAGGGGTGGCTCTCCACACATCCTTTGGTGATGAGCGAACCTTTTTTGGTCCTTTCTAACAAGGTCCGAGCGGTCATTGCTCCGAATGATCATCCTTTCATGGAAGCGAAGCGGGTCCTGTCCCAGCATCTCGATGATGTGTTCCAGAGAGACGTTGCCACAGTGCCTATTCGACAACAAATGCACACCAAAAGGTCCTCTTGCGGTTGGCACCGAGTTCTCGATGGTCGGCAAGAGCCAACGCTGGCTTCCCGCGTATTCACTCCGGACAGGTACTCCAGCGAAGCAATGCATAAGCCATGAATTTCTATGGTTTGGAAACACTGAGATGTCGACATACCAGGATCGTTATGTATAGAAGCGATTTTCGGAATCAGTACATAACGTTGCCTCTCGAGATCGTCCTAGTTACAACTACAGGGTTTGGCCGCCGTGCGAGGTTTCCATAGCAGACTCTTAAATGGCTCGGCTGTCGAGCAGCGTTTTCAGCGGAAACTGTTGTTCTCTGGGCCTCTATCGAGCGCTCGCCATAAACGTTTTGATTAGGACGTTCTCGTTGATCGAACAACTGATCAGGAATCTGATCAATCGAGTCCAGACTGTGGTTGCAGCGCGCGACGCTTACTGAGCGTAATGCAACCAACACACGACAGGTTAGCAGTCAGGGATACGCCTCTCCACAGGGTAAGAAACTTGCGTTCAGAGCGTTCCTTGGGAGTATTGGCTTCTGTGGCGCGCGACTCAAGTAACTTCTTGTAGTGGTGCTGTCAGTGGTCTGTCCACGCTGGTGAGTCGTCTCTCGTCTACGAGTGGTATGAGGCCATCCTTGACCGGTTGGACGCAGGCTTCTGCCCAGGTTGGACTGTCCGCGGTCAAAGTCGATCTCCGAACAGAGGCGCACGAACGGGGATCCACAGCAGCCGCTGTTGAAGCGAGCTCTCCAGAGCAAAAAGCAGTGGTCTCGGAGCACTCAAGTGCTGCAGCACGTGGGCTCGCTATGACGGCCTCCGATCTCGACCAGACGCCGGCATCAGACTCCACAGAGGACGCTCTGGAAGATCTGCGGCAGGAAACTTGTTGTGCTATCGGCGGAAGCAGCCTCGTTTCCGCTCTTTCGCGGCCAAGAAGCTTGGTCGGACGAGTTTGGCATGAGCGACCCCATGGTCCAGCCTACAGAAGCGGAGCGGGCTGCGCTCGTCGAGGAGGCGGTCGCCTGCTCCATTCGACGGGGAACAAGCCTCATGGATTGGCAGCGAGTGAAACAGATAAAGGCAGAACTAGAAGAGCACATGCGTCGAGTGATGCGGAGACATCAGGAGGCTCTGCTAATGCCCTTGTCTGAACTACAACAAGGTATGAGCGAAATTGCGGAACAGTTGACTTATCTCGTGGGCAGCTCGTCGACAGACGATGAGCAAGGCCCCTGGCAAAGGATCTCTTCCCAGTGGAAGCAGATGGAGCATGAATGGCACCATCTTCATCGTTTATTTCATGTAGAGCTGATTTTGAGACAATGTCTCTTTTTTGTTTCAGCGCTCCGTCGTTTCGAATGGGAGCACGTTCCAAAACTCGACTCAATCGGTGAACGAGACTGCGCTGCACAAGAGGGTGAAATGAGACGGACGCTTTCGGAAGATGCTCGCATCCTAGAAAAGGCAGCGTTCGCGGTCGGCGACATGATGCAACTCGCGGAGCTGGAGCACTTGGAGGGAATGCCCTGGATTCAGCATCATAGAGCGCAAGTACAGATGTATGCGAAGCAGGTAGAAGCGCTTGCGCGACTCCTTCTCGATCGAGCGGTGTCGCAACGTCTCAGCGGTGCAAGTCGAGCACTTTTACGAGCACTCCATGCGACGAAAAGCCTATCGACATACCTCGATGCGCTCATGGCAGAATCCTTGGCGAAAGCGGATGAGCTGAGCGCTTTGCTGGACCCGTATGGATCCGAGGAGCCATCAACCAGCCCGCACCAAACATCCGAAACCGCTGAACATGAACAATCATCAGCGAATTCAAAGACTGACGCGATGCCGGAACGAGCACTACGACCGAGCATGGTGGCGCTAGAAGAGACTGCACTGATGAACACACTGATTCTCGCGAACAAACTCTATCCCGTTGATGGACTCAGCCTGCCCAGGAGCGTCGACATGGATCCAGCGATCGAAACGCTCGTCTCTGAATATAGAAAACGTCTCCAGAGATTTCATTCGGAAATTTTGGAGTACCTGGAGCACGTCGCTTTTATTGAGGATGTTTTGGCTGACGCTCGCCTTGGGAACGCCTTCGAACAACACGACAGATGCGCTCTAGCTGATCAAAAGGAAGCACCAGCACTTGCTGGTCAGGATCGACAGCGACTGGGTCAGACGTTTTTTCAGGAGCTTGCCACTCGTCTCTGTGCGTTGAGCGAGCAGTTCACCCAGTCAGCGAAACCAGAGGGGAAGCAACGCTCGCTCGCTTCTGTCTCTCGGACGGAGCTAATCATCGCTGCCTTCTACCCGCAATTGGGATGGGCTTTGCGTTCCATTGAAAGTCGCTTGGCTGAACACGAACAAGTCATGCGTAGAGGCGCTGACATGAACGCTGAGGCATCGGCGCTTCATCGGGACGCTGTCGACGAATTTTTGAATTGCTTGGCTGCTGATTTTACGAAACTCGCTGGACGAGCTTGGCAGCGACACTTTGAAAGTTTGTACCGCTTACCACATCGAGGCCCAGATGCGAATTCGAAATTACGTTTTGCTACAACAATACATGCGAAGCTTCACGACGAGCCACAACTCGAGATTTGTTTTCGACTGGCCTGGGCATGTCGAAATTCACTTCCGGCCTTTGCAGAGGTCATGGCCGAGGTTGCGAAACTGATCACAACATTGGGCGAAGGCGGCATGTGCAGCGACTGAGAGCATTGAACAAAGCCAGGGGTCGTTGCTGGGGCCCCTGTTAGCGCTCCACCACTGCCTTTGGTCATTTCGAGAAACCGTGCGCGGCCAGACGGAATGGTCCAGATGCGTGGAAACGCTGCTCGAACCGGTGGGGCTGTCTTCGAGTCCGTTCGCAGTCGGAGGAACGCACTCCTGGTGGTCGTCACTCGACCAGCTTGATCGATCCGCGGATCAACTTACCCGAACAGTGCTTCTGTCGGTCGCGCGCATCGTAGAGAGCCGTCTCTATCGCGTCGATGAGAGCAAAGGTCGCGGACATGAGAATCCAACAAAACCTCCTGACTGGGCAGCTGTTCAAGAAGCCAGCGACCTGCTTCGTCGCCTTGCTGCTTTTGTTTGCAGCCACATGCATCAGGCTTCGCATTGGACCCGCTATATGTACTCAGAGTTGCTGAAACCACTAGAACGTGCATTCATTTTCTTTTTCGTCTTGCGACCAGTCAATACGGACGAAGACTTGACGCAGCTGCTGAATAGCTCGTTGCCGGCCTGGCGATCCGCGCTCGAGAACGTGCCAGCTTTGAATCCATCGACGGAGAAGGCAATGCAATGGCCGATGATTCAGCAGCTCGAACGATTGGTGGAGCACGAACTGAAGCACACAGACAACATGCCAGACCTGGAAAACGATGTACTCCCTCTACATGCCGTTGCGCTCTTCTATATCTCTCGCTCAGAGGGGCGGATTCGTCAGCCGCACATTCGCTTGCAATGGCCAATAGATACGTATCGGACGTGGCTTGAACGACGTGCTCATGACGTGCGAGCCATCTGGCAGAGTATTGAGCCCAGTATCCGGCTCTACAGCCAGCAAGTTTGTCAGAGCACCGAAAAATGTTTCATTCCTCAGTTTCGAATGCTGCAAAAGCTTCGACAACGACTGGATGCAGACGCGTCTCGACAAACCGAGAACGAGACGGATGCGACAGCATCTGCATGACGAGCAAGTCGCTGCGTGACCATCATTGAACGCGGGTTGCAAGCCAATCGGCGGAAAATGCAGGGTCTGATGCTTCCGAAATGCACGACTGCTGCGCGAGTATGTATCCACCAGGAGCAGTTGGTTAGAACCAACCAAGCTGTGGCATTTGAAGCAGCAACTGAGTGGAAAAATGGGTATGTTTTTGGTACGCAACCGATGGAAACGTGCCCTCGTTACGAATGCACCCAATTCCAGGTATCGATTAGGCAGAACGAGGAAACAGCGTTCACAACACGCGCCTCTCATGATCGATCCCAAGCTTGTCCATATGAAAAGATACTCTGGAGAGATCATTCCGAGCGTGAGACTCGATCCCTCAAGGGCGAGCGCTTCAAACAAGCATGACTTTCAGACCCGGATTCTTTCGTCCTAGATATTGGCGATTGACTAAAGACGCCTCATAATGCAATCATCTCAACGCAGTTCCATTCACGTTCTTGGTCTCCGGTTGACAAGCACTCAGTTTGTATGGCCTCGCTGGATGCCTGTCACGGGGCAGCGGGGAGCTCCCTGGAGCCGCTCGAGCAACGCCAGCGTCGAAGTGCACCGCTCGTAACGACGCGCACGTTCTTCACGTCCCAGTTCACGTTGATAAGCCCTGTAACCCCATATCGGGCACCCGTCCGTACTCACCAGTGCCTGAAATGGGGCTCTCAACCACTCGGTCTATGTGGACGACGGTTCGTTTCTCACGGTTCCGACCGAAACGCACCCGTCCGTCTGCAAGCGCGTAGATGGTGTCGTCGCGACCAACACCGACTCGTTCACCGGGGAGCCAACGCGTCCCACGCTGTCGCACCAGCACCTGACCGACACGCACCACTTCTCCATTACCAACTTTGACACCGAGACGCTTCGCGTGCGAGTCACGACCGTTGCGCGAGCTACCAGCGGCTTTCTTCTTCGCGCCTCGCCAGTAACTCGGTACTGCGACTCCAGCGCTTGATTCACGAGTCAGACTTTCCAAACCTGCTCGCTTTACCCGATAGATGCCCCCTGCCATGTACCACAAAAGCCGACGAGGCAAGCTAAACGGTGTGGTGCCCATAACGAGCGAAACTCCTGAACTCTTGAAAAGTCACCGAATCAGTTCGAAAAAAGCATAACTGCAGTGTCGCCGATCGGCCAGTAGACCCTGAGCAGCGCTCGATATAGTCGTGCGGTCAACAAGTATTCCGAATAACAGATCCAACGTGTTCCACGAGATGCAATGATAAGCCATGAAAAGTATGGAGTTGAGTCGTCTCCATCAACTGCTTATGGAACGGTATTACAGAACCGTACATCGAGGGCGACTCGGAACGAAGCCACTCGCTGGTAGAGGCTGTCTGCGTCTGGGGAACCGGCGCTCGTGATGATTGGAAAAGAGCAGGACGACATGCTGACATACAACCCTTCCGTTTGACCTGGTGAGAAAGAGATCTTTCGTGTGTACTCGTTGAACGCTACCAGAGTGATGAATTTGATTAAAACAACTGCCCTAAGACTCGTTGATGGATTCGTATCAATGCTCGGATCAAGATCCCTGTCGATGTGTACGATAAAGTAAAAACCAGATGAGGATTTTCCTGTTTCACGGACAGACTAAGCGAATAAGGCGGGTGCGTGTACCCATCACTGGGTCATCTTCATCGAGTTCCGGATACGAACGACGCAACGCGATCCCAGATGAGACAGGGCCACTCCTACGGACTGGAGGTTCGTTGCTGATGCTCGATATCGCAAGCTGCGGCAAGATACCAGCCATCGGCGACGCGGTACTGATGAATATTATTCGTATCAAGAAGAGCAGTGGATCACAAATCGAGCGCACCTCTATTTATATCCAGGCGACTGCTAGAATGGAAAACAGGATGGGTTCCGCCCTTTTACCCAGTGGCCTCGAGCATCACATCTGGTCAAGTTCGATCACTCTTGTTCTCAATGCTGCAGCCGAGAGCATGATACGAGTGATCAAAGGCGAAACGCTAGCAATCAGTGGCAGCCTGGAGGCGTCCCATCCAAGGTCAAGTTCTCGTTCGTCGTAACTCAAGCTCAGCACTTGATTGTATCGTGGCCTGGGGTCCTTGGAACGGTGCTGCTACAGCCTGTTGATAGCGCAAGATGGGGCGTGGGTCTTGCCCCAGTTGAAACGTGCGCTGAATAGCCGCTATGCATAGGCTGCGCTGCAGCAGATGCGCTTCGAAACCAGTCGCTACTCGAGAAGCATTCGGTTCCCGTCCATCTAGCGCTGTGAAAGAAGTATCCAACCCTGCTGATAGCGCATTGCTTTCCTCCAGTGCGCCATAGTCGAGGAGATCAGACGCATTTTGCAGTCGGACTGCGAGAGGCGGACGCCCAGCAGCGACGACGCTCGCTAGTCCTTGCATAACGAGGTCCTCGCAGTTGCGTCGTCGGTCAACCAAATCCAAAAGGTCAATCGCATTCGGATCAGAGAGCGGTGCAAAAGGCAGCAGACAGGAATAGAGGAAATGGTAGACATGGGGAACGAACGCCAACTTTGTCAACACGATGGAATACTCGCGAGGATTGTAGCCACACCCGGAGCAGCGCAGCGTGTCCGCGCGAAGGGTATACGGTTGGGTCAGGGCATACAGTCGTGCCTCCGGGTCTGCGTAACGAGGAACAAAACCCACAAGATTCATCTGTCCACGACATTGGTCATAGAGTCTCTGCCATAGTCGGAAAGCGATCTCGATAGGCTCACGCTGCGTTGGCAACATATCATCGTCGGTATGGAGCACTGCAGCTGTGTTCACAAGCTCGGGAAGTGGTAAGAAACGGTGATTCAGAGAATCTGCGCCCGGTCCAGCATGATAAACAACCACAACGGGGGCCATTCCAGAGCAGTTGTTATGCTTCTCGGCAATAGCTCGCGTCTCCAGATCATAAGTGAGCACAATGACGCGAGCAACCATTGAAATGTTGCGATACCGCGCCAGGATTGCATCCAAGAGACCAGCTCGAGCTCGTTCTCGAGAATAGGCGTTCACCACCACAGTAAAATGGCTCGTTGTTGTCTCGGACCGCATTCCAACACCGTGCTGATGATAAAAGCGATGCGCCTGATGACAGAAACGGTTTCGATAATCCCTCTCCAGTGTCAACGGGACAGCGGGTCTCTCATGGACGCGTCGTATCCAGCGCTCTGCATGACGCATCCAGTCGTAGAAGAGCGAGAGATCTACGTCAGCGAGCAGCAAGGAATCCGTCTCTGAGGCCATATGCGACACATCGAGTACAGCGTCCATGTCGCCATACCGGAAAGCAAACCACAAATTCCCAGGTTCTAGATTCTTTTCAAAAAATACCAGACGCCAGTCGGGCCGACTCCAACCGAAGCGTTGACTCTGGTCGAGTCCCAGGCTCCGTGATCGTCGATGCTCCGAAAGCATGACACGGTAACGCAGTGGAGGTTGCGACACCTGTTCCATTGTATGACCTGGCATTTCGCCTGATAGAATCTGCAGCCAGTCAAGGCGACTGAAAAGTTCAGAAATGGGTTCCAGAAGCATGGCCTGCGGCTCTAGGCGGAGCAAACGGCGCGGTTGGGAAGCACACGCTGACCGACGCAACAGTCGGCGAACAATGACCTCTTGCTCACTGAACGTCGTGGTACGCGACACAGTGGTCATGTAGAGGTCTCGTTCCAGAATAGCATGGTTCTCGTTCAGGCCACGGGGACTTGTTTGTCGCTTTAGGCCCGATGCATTGAAGCCCAAGAGTACCACGACCGGAATATTCTGGCGAAAACGTAGCAGAGAACCGAGCATACCAATAGCGGCTCGGTAGTAAGTCTTCTCATCTGGAATGTATGTCCAAAAGCCACAACAACACTTGGAGGAGAGACAAATGCCATGTTCTCTCCAGACAGCAGGGATCACATCCCTGGGCATGTTCTGTAGCAGCCAATGTCGTCGACGCAGAACCATCGATGTAGACATATGCTTCACAGGCGGCATTCGGATTCGTTCATACCAGCAAAGCCAGCCGTTGCAAACGGCGAGCCCCAAGACAAGCACCCAAGAGATGGACGCTGCATGACGAGCGCAGCACTGGCGAAATGCAACACAAAACCAATGTTCTAGCACCCTTTTCAAGCCTGCGACGAGGAGCACACTCGTCCAGTGATTAAACGACCAGAGGATACGTCGAATGAAGCACAAATCTTGACGATGAATGATGCGACGAGCGCTTCTCAGTTGAGCGGGCATCGTTCCGGAACAAGTAAGCAGCCACCAAGTTACGTGTGATGTGTGGTCTGGTCAGCACTTGTGGAGAGCGCGCGACGACAGCCCCGAGCATATCCAGTACATCTCACGAGTCCTAGCTCCAAACGCCTCTCCATCCAAACTTGCAAGCGGTCTAGGATCGGATCTCAGGTGCTGTCTGCCCGTGAACGTCCACAAGCAGTCCAGTGGCTCGCTTCCGTATCACGTCACTGAGCCAAGCTCGCTGAAATACGAAGAAAAGCACTTCAGACTATTCAACTTGCAACAAGTGTCCGTTCGCACTGCGATCAAACGCCTTTGCCGTCGAAAGCGAAACGTCGTGAAGCGTCTCGTCCACGCCAGTGCCCAGTAACCCAAAAAAAAGTCCCCAGAAAAAGTGCGACAGCTCAAGACGGGACCCGTCTTCAAACCGGCGCAAACCAGAAACACTCGCCTATGCCGATGTGCGTCAGTGATAGGAGCCAACGTCTCCAAAATGTCCAACAGGCTCGCGTATAGGTCCAAGACGCCAGTGCGTTACGAGCCAGCATCCATCAAGTTTGTCAACAAAGACTCACTCGAGTCTCAAAGCGCTATCCGACACTTTACAAGCGTTCGCTCAAAACGACCTACAAAAAAAAACTGAATCAACAACCTCTTGAGCCGATCAAAACAGCTCTGGTACAAACTTGAGTCTCGTATCACTCTAGTCTCAACGCGCTATCGAGACCTTTACAAGCGTTCGCTCAAAATGAACTACGCAAAAAACCTGAATCAACAACCTCTTGAGTCGATCAGTGTCGTTCGGGTACAAACGCTCTAGCCAAGGAGAACGTCGTGCTGGACTGGCCACGAGTGGGGCCGCCCGCGGCGTCGCCCTTGACGGCTCTTGTGCGTTCCCACGAACGCTGGTGCAACGCTTCTTTGAACACATACGCTGGTCCGGTTGAATACCACGTTTTTCCTTCCATGTCTGGATTGGCTGTTCAAGATCTAAACAAGCTTAGAGTGGAAGAGCTCACACCACTTACACCCGAGGTGATCTCTCGACAAGCGACGGTGAACATTGGCACGATCGGGCACGTCGCACACGGCAAGTCGACGCTTGTGCGCGCCATCTCTGGCGTACAAACAGTTCGTTTCCGCAATGAACTTGAACGGAACATCACCATCAAACTAGGCTATGCGAACGCGAAGCTCTATCGTTGTGAGCGACCCGAGTGTCCACGTCCGTACTGTTATCGAGCCTATCCGTCGCACACTGCCGATGCACCGCCTTGTGAAGTGCCGGGCTGTGGTCAGCGTCTGCACCTAGAACGCCATGTTAGCTTTGTCGATTGTCCTGGACACGACATTCTCATGGCAACGATGCTGAACGGTGCTGCAGTGATGGATGCAGCGCTGCTGATCATCGCTGGCAACGAGAGCTGTCCGCAACCGCAGACGTCGGAGCACCTGGCAGCAGTGGAGGTCATGCAGCTCCGAAGTCTGATCGTCTGCCAGAATAAGATTGATTTGGTGGATGAGGCAGCAGCGCGAGCGCAGCACGAGCAGATTAAGAATTTTATCCGAGGGACAGTGGCGGAACAGGCCCCGATCGTGCCTATCTCAGCGCAGCTGCGGTATAATGTCGACGTTGTGGTCGAATACCTGATCAATCGAGTGCCGATTCCCAAGCGGGACTTTGTTTCGCCACCTAGGATGATTATTATCCGGAGCTTTGATGTCAACAAACCTGGTGAGGACGTGGAGAACCTGCGCGGTGGAGTTGCTGGCGGCTCTATCATGCAGGGTGTGCTCCGCGTTGGAGACATGATCGAGATACGGCCAGGGATTACCATCAAAGACGCTCAGGGGAACTTTAAGTGTCAGCCGATCATTTCAAAGATTGTATCTATGCATGCTGAGCGGAACGAGTTGCAGTATGCTGTCCCTGGTGGGCTGATCGGTGTCGGCACGAAGATTGATCCGACGCTTACTCGCGGTGATCGTCTCGTTGGCCAGGTCCTAGGCGCGGTTGGCACCCTCCCTCCGGTGTTTATTGAGATCGAGATCAACTTTTTCCTGCTGAGACGTCTGTTGGGCGTCAAGACTGAAGGAGGAGACGGAGCGCGGGTCAGCAAGCTGGCCAAAGGCGAAATTCTCATGGTCAATATTGGCTCGACGTCGACTGGCGGTCGCGTCTCGGCAACGAAACGAGATCTGGCGAAACTAGTCCTAACTTCACCAGTTTGCACCCAAGAGGGCGAGAAGATTGCGTTGAGTCGACGCATCGAGCGGCATTGGCGACTCATCGGATGGGGTGTCATTCGACGGGGCACGCGACTCGAGCTCTGAGCGACAACCACCAGCTGGGGGACTTGTGTCGAAACACGACCTCAGTGGCATATCTCTGAACGCCTTGGCAAGTTGCAATAACGCTCCAATCAAGACGTTAGCGGTCGTTGTTTGGGTCATTGGCAGGGTGCATCCAAGGTCCCCGGAGAATTCGAACCCGGCGAGGGAGATAGAGCGGGCATTCGTTCTCTAGGTCGTATCGCTGGTCGCGTACCGAGGGAGGTACGGTTTGAATGGCAACCGCGCAGGGCCTACTCAGCTGGCGCTGATATCCATCGAACCTGCGCTCCACATTGCAGAAATCGACGATATCATGGAAATACGAGGGACGTGCTTGTAATGTAGCGTTTGGTGAGTGCTTGCGCGCGCACTTGGACGCGATCGTCTGCATGAAGAGTCTCGTCAACCATCGAGGAGCGAGCCATACCCAATCAATCATCAGACATTCAGGGGCACCACCTGCGTATTCTCGATGCGGATGCTGGGTCGCGGCCTGAACTTTGGTTGAGAAACCCGGGAGGCCCTGTCGAAAGCGTTCCGTTTCGAGTCCATCGCCATCCGGATATGGCTGTGTTCTATCGAGCAAGTCCAGATCGGTCGATCCATCCAAGACGCAGATGCGAAACACTTGCATGGGCCTATCTCAGCACCCTTGTTACGATCGCGCCCCTCGGCAAGTACAAAGTCAGCAGAGACGCAACCGTTGCTGATAACGCGTTTGCGTCATGGGTCGACACCGAGACTGCGTAGCGCGATAGAGATGCACCATCGACACCTCAATAGGTTCGTCAGTGAATGCAACGGGTTTCGACACGGGCACCTGTTTCCATGAATTCCCCCTCTAGTTTTGGGAGTAGGGCTGGCTCCAGGATGGTCTACTCCCGAAATTCCCGTCACTGTTTGAGACTTGGCCCCAGCCAGCTCGACGCGATCTGGGCATATTGCGCAAAGGAGACGGCTCCATCATTGTCCAGTCCGAAGTGCCCAGGACGACTTGGTCCCGGACCTGCATGCTCCTTCGTCACCTCGGCCGGGATCTCTACACACCTAAACATGGCCTATTGGTTTAGTGGGCCTAACGGAAACAACGCGTCAAGGCCAAGACAACGTCTGCTCCAAGCTGTGTCTGAACGGGTTCGCAGCGGTCGAAAGCTGATTCAAGTGCGGTCGCCATTTCGGGCGAGAGGTTGCTATAGGTGCGCAGATCGCGCTCTAGGCAGCTCGCTCGAATTGTGTCCTCGGATTCGGCAATCTGCGGCGTGACAATGGTGATTGATGCATTCTCGCAGTTCGAACTCGACACGATGAGCCAGAAGGGCTTAGGACGGCGGCCAGAGGCGTAGAGTCGATCACCCAAGAGGAGCGCAAGACGTTGTTGCAGATAGCGTTTGCCATCGAGACGCGATACGATTGTGGGAGGCTCGTCCAACATCGCGTACCAAGCGCGGCGACCGCGTTTAAATGTACGCCGTTCAAGCACCGACATCGCAGCATCCAACAAGAGACGCTGATGTCGTTTGGCCAGCTCAAAGGCTGAGGCCATTTGGCCGATGTGTTGACACTGCAAGAGTGCATAGGCTCGCCAGAAACTGCCGCGATCCAGAAGTGCGTTCATGGAGAACACAATGTCTGACGCAGAAGCTGTCTGACCTCGATGGGCGCCAAAACGTCGCACAAAGGACTCGTAGCGAAAAAAGTCCGCTACATCGGCGGCACCGGAGCCGCGATCCCGCGCACCAGTATGTCGTTGGCGATCCAGCTTCGAAATAGGCGTGCAGAACTGGCACGAGACGCTCACGAACGACATCTTTTTGCTCAGCCGCCATGTGCATCCAATGTTGCCGGCTGTCTCGCAGCGAAATGCCGAGCATCGCGAGAATCTCACTCACTCGCCGCTCGGCATGCTGTCGCCACGATCGTATTCGAACAGCCAGCCACGACGATTGCAAGAGACTATCGTAGAGTGTCCAATGTCGGAGGAGTTCTAGCGAAAACTCCTCAGAAGGTTCCAGAACCGGCAAGCTGGTAGCGTCTTGGCCGGCTCCAGTCACAGGTCTGCGACAAGTCAGCCGTTTCCATTCCTCACGAATACAACGAATGAGCTGGTCATACCAAGTTTGATCGCCTGCCTGTCGATTGAGAAACTGTTCAGTGACTGCGAGAATCCAGCACCACAAGGTATCTACTGTGGCCCGGTTCAAATTCGCCGCGAGGGCGTAGGCAACACCCGCCGAGGTCGCCGCTCGGCGCGTTCGCTGGTAGTAGTGCTGGACGGCATGCCGACCATGCCTTGCTCGGTGACGTCGTCGTTCGTCGACCGCTGAGCCGTTCGTCGAGTCCAGGTCGCTGGCCGACGACTCATGATCGTCAGCGTTCGCGTTCGAGGGCGGCACTCGTCCCAGGATATCCTCATAACCACTGTCCGGAAGCCGAGTATCCAGCACATCCGAGTCATGAAGCACGATGACATGAGCACTTTCTAGATTGCGCAGATGATACGGACGATGCGCATCGAGCACGAATAAAGGCAGATCAGACTCGGCGGGCAGGTTTAAGAGCGCGCCCACATCCACGCCAGCGCCACAGTTGATGAAGAAGATCGCTCGTAACGATGATCCCCGCTGGTCGCTTTCTTGATCAGCAATCGATAGACCGTTACACTGCAAACGAGCTATTTCACTATACTGCTGAATAGGATACACGTGGTACGGCAGAGAGTCTGCCTGATGCAATAGAGTTAGGGATGCGGATTGTGGCCAGCGCGTCAACGTTCGGCGCCACGATAAAACAGGTCGCAGCCTGGTGAGAAACCTTTCGAGGCTGCTGCAGCAAGCTATCGTTCTGCGGTGGCGCCAGCGCCCGCCTCGATCGCTTCGACGACGCACCGCTCCAGGTGTCGCGTCTCTGCCAAAGGAGCGCCTCCACCACGGCGTCGTGCTCTGTGGCCGAGTCAACCAGTGCTTGTACACTTCCTGCTCGAATCGCTGGCCATATTGCATCGACTTGTGACAGTCGCAGGAGCATCGCACCAAGCTACCACTGCTGCACGCGAAACAAACCGAGCTTGCGCCTCTTTATTTTTCGATGCGTGCCTCCCTGCGTGCGTGTTGGATGACGGATGCGTGGGTGGCCTCCTCGCCGAGGCGGCATCACGGCTTGCGCGCCATTCGTCAGCAACCGATCGATTTCCGCTTTCCGTCCTCTGGGACAGGGCGCCGCCTGCAAGTCGTGCTCGGGCAGCGATTTCGCGCGCGCATGGGCGCCCAGGACGATCCCGCGAGGGGCGACAGATCGATCGGGGAGTGTGCCCCGAAAATCCCGAGGGAAACGAGATCCCCTTTGCACTGGCTGCAGTCGACGACACCGTTTGCGACTCGGCCCACGACAATCAGGTTTGGTGCAGATCCAGATTCGACTGATCGACGTTGATGCCTTCGAGGAGGCGATCCGGTTCAAACCAGGTTCGAATCCGAATCCATGACCGCAATCACGGGCACGCGATGGAATGGTATCTCATTTGGAAGGGCGATGTCACATGCGCGGTGCATCCGTGACGTGAGCTCGCTCCTTGTTCAGCCAGTGGCGTTCCTATGTGTGTGTGGTCGACCAAGGACGGACACGTGTCCCGGTGCGGGACCTCGTTGACGCCGAAGACGTGGTGCACGATCGGTTGTGACCGTGGCGGTTGTTGTCACGGGCCATGGTTGTGTCCCCGAGCGACGATCTGTCGGCGATGCGAACGAGGCGCTGATGAATCGATACCGCGGTCAAGATTCCCATATTGAATCCAGTTCTCGTGATGATATTGGTTGCAGTAAAAATTTCAATATTGTTTGGTATCTTGTTATGATATCGGTTAAAGTCAAGAACTCAGTATTGATTCACATTTAGTGATGATATTGGTTGCTTTCAGGATTTCCATATAGTTCGGTTTCTTGTCATGGTTCCAGAAAATGATGGCTGTTGATGTCTCGGCGAACGCTTTACGCATTCCTCCAGTGTCATATCATCGGTGACTTCAGGTTGACATCGGGCCACGAGACGCGAATGTTCATACGTTGCGAGTGAAACATTCATGTGCGCTGGCCGGCACAAGCGGATGCAGTGTCGATGAGGTCCTGATGAATGCCTCTCTCTATTCAGACGCAAGCCTCGATAACGCGCTTGTTCGGGCTCATACAGCAGAGGAGCTGACGCTATGGCGAAGAGCATTGTGCTTTGGCAGGATACTGAGGGCGGACTCTGTTCGCACAGGGGACGCTCAAGTCAGTCATGTTGTATTCATCGTTTCACTGCCACCGAATGTTCGGAGGAGACGTGTCGTAATGTGCCAGGCCAAATGATCAGTACAAGAAGGTCGTCGGAGCACATCTCTTCAGCTCTTGCAATGCCGCTCGGTGATATATCGCTATCGTCAGGCCTTCTTCGGTGCCGATACCCATCTCAGTCGACCATCTCGACTTGTTTCAGTCGGATCCTTTCGAGTATACCGCTGCCCATACGTCGTCGAGCCAGCCACTACATATTGTTTCCTCGTCGTGGCAATATCAGAGTCGTGCACGAAGAGCACTTGAGCATCCAATTCTTTGCCCATCAACGCCCGACGTCTGCTGCTCGCTGGACATCCTCACCAACGCCAGTCATCGCAGGGGGTGGCGGGCCCTTCGTCTTGGAATGCAGGCAGCTCTCGCGGCAACAAAGACGACTCGGGTTTGTTATTCAAGCCAACCACCAACAGTACGAACGTTAACCCGTAGGTCAGGTATGTGAGCGACTCCCAGCCCTGTCTCTGTTTGACGCCATTCTCATCATAACACTCCGGAAAGAGCTTTCCTCCAGGCTCGTTATAGTCTAAGTCTGGACCCTTCGATGCGAAAGAGCGCTGTCCAGTACTCCTTGAGCCGCTCCAGCGCACCACCGCCCTGCTCAGTCGAGCAAACCGCATCAGCGCACTCGATGCAGCGTCGATAGTGACTTCTTCTTCGACGCCTTAATAGATGGATAAAAGGCGATCAACCAACGAACAAGCCGATAACGTGCTAGAACAGCGAACGCTTGTCTTGTAAGCGAACAGGTTTGAGGATGCGCCAACGCCGGCGTTGTTCATGGTGGACGAAGCCAACGCCTCTCGACACGGTCTATTCCTTGCCAGGAAATATGTGGCGTCGCTTGCTCGTTCAAGCACGTTCATCGTGGCCTTTCAACTCGAAATGTTTCTATACGAGACGTCATTCTAGTGCGGAGCAAGAATCGATGTCATTCAGTGGGGTGCAAACGTGGCAGTCCATTCGCTTTTTCAAAGTGCGTGCCTCCCTGAGACGCATCTGCGAAGCGTGTCGGCTCGTTCGGCGGGGTAAACGACTCTACATACTGTGCGACAAGGAGCCGAGACATAAGCAGCGACAAGGTCTTGGTCGGACGATGCCACCGAAAGCTGCTGTGTACTGTCAGACTCCGCCTCGTTCGACGAGTTGAGGAGGAGACGGCCACCAGTAGCGAGCTGGGGTAGGGGATGCGAAGCCTCCACAGTGTACACAGACAACGGAGTGCTTGCTCCATGAAACAAGACGATTGCTGGAAACTCGTAGAACAAGATCTGATATAACATTTGGTTACGCCGAGGTGCAGCCATGACAAAACAAGACGATCGCTGGGGACTCGTAGAACAAAACTTGATATAACATTTGGTTACGCCGAGGTGCAGCCATGACAAAACAAGACGATCGCTGGGGACTCGTAGAACAAAACTTGATATAGCGTTTGGTTACGCCGAGATACAGCCATGACAAACTGGTGCCTCGATTGTTTTTTGATAGACATTTGCTCGATGAGTCACGCGCCTCAGTCCGATGACCTATTGCATTCAGTTGTCGGCGGTTATTGCCTCTATCGATCATGAAAGCGTGCATCGATTCGGATTCCGGTTTGATACGGAAATAAACCGAATGCGTCTGCGCTTGTTGGGATCGAGGGAGTGGTACTGAACAAGTGTCCAGATCTCGTTTTCGTCTTCCAGATGCGATATATACGTTTCAGTGTATGGCGGCAGGTTTGCGTTTGTAATCTGCTTCATTTCAGGCAAGTTGCTGGCAAAACTGAGTGAGCGCAAGAATGATCGGCGCGCCGGTTGCGCAGGGCACCATCAAACTGGCGTGGCTGCAGCGCCGACAGCTCGACTCGAACGGAAAGCTGCTGCCGTTCAACCAGGTCTTGCAGCAGTCCGCGCTCCACAGGTATGTGTCCGTCAAGCCAACTATCGGCGCGTACTCGCCTCTTTACTCGAATCTGAAAAGTCCCTTCAGATGTGACCGGAAACATTTCATGACCTAGTGACGCAACCGTTGACCCATGATTCCAAGCCAGTGCTCCAGTCCGACATGAACGACCAGCTGCGAAAAAAGGAATGCTGCTTAGCGCCTCATGAATCGCCAAGTGATGCCGCGAGCGTCGACAACGGTCGATATCGCGAGGCGCCTACGCTTATCGTGAGCATCTCATTCGTCCATCGGTGCCGGTGACGGATTCTTCGACCACGGTGGTGTCGCATACGACGAGTAGAGGCTCGGTAGGTCCGTCATACTCGAATACGGTTCACTGATTGCATTCAAACGTGTCTCAACGAGCGCTCGCTCACATTCGGCCTCAGTGCAGAGACGAAGCACCATGGCACTTCGACCAGGAACCGTTGCGTGGCCGACGTGATACTCACCGAGGGCTTCACCAGCATTTCGCGGCGGTTCAATACCATTCACAATGACCGCCATGAGCTCATCGGCTGCCTCTGGTGGTAGAGGAAAACCCTTTGCCACCGGGGTCGGATTGAACAGCAGCGCCACACATCGCCACGGGTCTGTTGCTGTCGCATCGCTGCTCGTGTGTTCATGGACCTTGGCTGGATCCGCAATGATTCGGTAAGCAATGCAGCGTTCGGGCACCTCCAGTCCAAGTTCTTCGTAAAAGCAGATACGACGACGTATTTCATCCGCATCACGAATGGCGAAAACGTCGGGTCGTGCCCGTCGTAGATCGATCAGACCGCGTACATAAGTGACGAGACCGTAGAAATCGATTTTGCGTTCCCAGCGTATGCGGTTGATTCGATCACCACTCTGGTACGAGTTCTCATCGCCAAACTTGGTTCGAGCCATCTCTTGTCCGCTAATGGAGAAAGGGAATGCCCTGACTGGTCAGCAAGATCACTGCAGCGAGTTTGCAGACGCGTACCACATCTGCGGCCCTGTAGGTGATCGCCGGGTCCGCTCGCTGCTGAATCACATACCAGAGGTGATCCCATAACGTCCGATTATCATGGCACTCAACATAATTGATGACTTCAAGAGGCGTATCCGCAAAATCATCAATGCTGCCTCGAATACCGCGTTTCACCGCCGCTGCGCAGCCACCGTCCAGGAGAAAGTTCTCCTCAATGCCATGGTTACTACCGCGTAGCGCAGTTCCGAAACGTGTCGTTAAAGACTCCAAAACCGAGGCCTCGTTGTGCTCCCTTGCCAGTGATGATCAAAGGAGTCTCACCAGCACTCCACGGCTCCCCGTAGATAAGAATGCCCGGGTCTATGGCATGGAGTCGAGCTGCAAGCCAAACGCAGCGTCTCGCGATCCATCAAGCCCATGAGATCAAAGCGAAAACCATCCACTTTGTACTCGGTCGCCCAGTAACTCAACATATCCAGAATGAACTTGCGCCCCATGGGAGACTCTGAACGAAACTCATTGCCGCAACCACTTCCATTGGCATAGCAGGCTTCGGGAACGCCCCAGGAGCCGTCCGGCCAGAAGCGATAATAGTAGCGAGGCGCCAAACCGTTGAAGGAGAATCGCGCTTGCAAGTTGAACTCGTTCGGATCCTCGGCAGTATGGTTCAAAACCATATCGAGCACAACTTTCAACCCAGCTTTGTGGAGCGCGTCAATGAGTTGTTTGAGTTCGCGAACTCGGCTAGCATCTGTGGTACAGGAGGCGTACCAACCGTCCGGCGAGAAGAAATGAACCGGCATGTAACCCCAGTGATAGTCGTTCGGATTGCTCTCGTCGTTGTCAAAGTCCTGAACAGGCATGATCTGTAAAGTATTGACACCGAGAAAGAGCACATGATCCAGGCAGGTACTGCGATCGGTCCATGCAACCTGGTGAGCCACTTCGGACAATACGAGTTTGGTGCAGTCGTCCTCGTCGGTTACAGTAGCGTCGGGCTGCGGATCGAACGAGTCCGGTGTTGCACGGTCCTGAAGAAACTGCGCTGCTCGACCAGCTGAGGTGACAATACGACGACGCACCCAGTCTTCATCAAGCCGCGTGCCGTGCTGCGCTAGACCCAGATATTTGCCTCGATAGGGTTCGGCAACACCAGATCGTTCATCAATGGTAAAGTCTCGGAGATTGACCTCGTAGATAATCGTGTGCTCTGGAGGAATCTGGGGTCGATCTGCAA
Source organism: Cyanidiococcus yangmingshanensis (assembly GCA_013995675.1). Lineage (NCBI taxonomy): Eukaryota > Rhodophyta > Bangiophyceae > Cyanidiales > Cyanidiaceae > Cyanidiococcus > Cyanidiococcus yangmingshanensis. The sequence goes on along the minus strand of VWRR01000002.1, from coordinate 733,396 downwards.
TCGGGGTGTGGTCCTCCCCATAGATCAAGCCTCGTCCATCGTGAGCGGTGTTGCAACGCGAATAGGGGTCTATAACCTCTACACCTGGATAGAGCCGTTTGTTGGCACCATCTGCACGATAGGTGTAGTAGAGGCCCTTCAGATCACCGGTAACAACGATTTTCCAGACACCTTGTGGAATGCGACGCATGGGAAGCTCACGACGACCCGCGGAACCAACAGGCTCACGATAGAGACAGAGCACAACCCGATCCGCTGTCGGTGCAAAGACTCGAAAGACCGTCGAGGTTGGGGTATATTGCCAACCGAGGCTCCCGCCATACAGGTACGCGTCTACATGCTCATACTGACGCCAAGCGGCTCGAGATGGCGAGAATCCACGGAGATGAACCATGACGTTCTCGACAGGAAAGTCCTCATCGAGTTCACGGTCCAGCTCAAACTGGAGGATAAGCGGATTCGAGCCAGCACGAACGCGAACAATTCGAGGCAATGCTGGTTCTGGTGTCTTGATCCGTTCGGTGATCGAAGCCAACTCGTTGGCGACCGAGTCAGCAACGCTCCTCGTCTTGCGATGCCTAGGATGCTGTTTTCGATTCTTGCCCCAGTGCCGGAATCGATCGGTCAAACGCGATGTGCTCTCTTCAGCGCCGAGATACTCTCCAATGGGTGAGGATGCAACAACGTCCACTGGGGTTCTCGACTCAGTAGGATGATCTGTGGCACCTGCCGGTACTGTGGAGCACGGCGAGTCCTCAGTCAATGCGACAGGCACTGCTGGCATCCAGTACATGGTCACTTCGAGTGCCTCCAAGAGGTCGTCTTCTGTGGCCTGGACTCGTTCACTCGAGTGACGTTGCATCTGTTGTTGGGTGGGTTCTCGTGTTGGTGCGCGACCCTGCCACTGAAAGTGTTGGCCACGACGCGCAGCTTGCTCCACAACGTCCGTTTCCGCACTTGACGCGTTCTCTGCAGCCGGAGCATCCATTTCGGAAACTGAGTTTGACCGCTGATGTAGCCGCTTCCACCACGGTGGAAAGGGAAAACACAGCTCCAACCGGTCTCCATCAAAGTAGGGCGTCACTTCCAGAACAAAGTCCTCGACTGACTGGACAAGCTGTGCTCTTCCCTGCAGAGACACAACTCGTGGTACGCCTTGGATTCGCACCCATAGCCGATCTGGGCCGTCTTGTTCGGTCCAAGCGCCATGCTCATCCCGCTTCTTGGCAAAAAAACCGAGTTTTTGGGCAGGACCGAACCAGCCACGATCAATACGAAAGACCAGTGCCTCCACATGAGGGTGTTGAACATCGACGGCAGCCCGTCCCAGCGGTGCAACCTCTCTCCCGGTGGATGAGGGATCGTCGGCATCCCAGAGCCACAGGTGCCAGCCATCGTAATCGAACTGAGGGCGTAGGTAAGCAATCTCTAGGTACTGTTCCTGTAGCCAGTTCTGTTCAGCTGCTTCGATCTCCGCACCGCTGTAGACTTGCTCACGGCCCTGAAGCAGGAAAATCTCCTTATAGGGCATTGTTGGATTCAAGGAACGCACCACGTCCCAGTTAGAGGAGCCAGGTGCAGTTGCCGCACTCGTCATTTCATCGGACGCCTTCTACGAACGATGCAGCGGGCTCATCGTCCCGGCATAGGCGCAGTTCGATACACGCCAACTGCGAGCGTGGAACTGCGACAACAAAGAGTGCTCGGTTCGATGAATCATCCCAGGTTATCACGCGACTCGTGTGGAGGCATCGGGACTCGACGAGAGCCCACAACCGCCATGTGTGCCAGTATTCCCGACTGTAGCGCCGATACCAGATATAGATGAGACAACGACTGGCTGGAAAGAGATACGGAGTACCCCAGTGCGGTTCAAAGAGCATCAAATCCGCATCAAATTCTCCAGATGATGTCATTGTGTCTCCAGTCAAGGCTCTGGAAGAAATGGAAGAGGTCTCCTCAGGTGTTGCGTCTGCTGTTTCGCGCAGCAGCACCCAGAACGCCTGTTCGACACCACGGAAGAAGTGCATCTCCAATGATAACTCCGTCTGGATCAGCCATCGCTTGAGGAAAGCTTCGTTCAAGGCCAGCGCGCAGCCACGACGATACAGTGGCACTGGCCGATGCACCGTCGTGCTCGGTAGACGATATAGGCTTGGTGCATGAAACGATTCTCTTGAGGAATTCAAGCGTCCTTCTGCGTAAGATAGTGCGAGAGGACGCTCCTTCCATAATTCCGCCTGCAGCCAGTATTGCGGTCTCGGAAGCGGATCATCGAGCATGGGATCGACCACGGCAACCCCCAGTCTTGTCCTCTCACTATACGCCCGACGATCAATCAGATAGAGTGCCCAATCAGCTCGACAAACATCTGCAGGAATCTCGGCAACACTCGAGAGCGAGGCATCGAAGACCGCCAATGGAAACGGAGCAGTCAATCCTTGAATACCGATCAGGAGGAAGCGCCTCTCTGAGTTCTCTCCCCGCAGCGGTATATCCTCGATGCTCGAAAACAGTTGCGTCTCATCTTCGACAGTGTACCATTCATCAGTGGATTCGGTGTCCGTATTGAGAGGCAAATGCCAGTGTCCGCTCGCGTTTGCTATCCAGACTGGCATCGATGTCTCGTTGACGTGTGTTGATGAATCGCACCAAGTGCCGGGCTCGATCATCAAACAAGCCTCCAGCCAGTACTGGAAAAGAAACCGTGGTAGCGAAAAACGCAACCCGAAAATAGACTCCCAAGGTGCTAGAGAGCCTCTGGGAGACCAGCTACAGTCGGGCGTCAGGAAACATTCAGTAACGCAACCGTTCCAATGAGTCCACTGCATCCGCAGGCCAAAAGGTTCCGAACGTCTACTGGCCCGCTGCCTTCGCACATAGAGTCGAACAGGATCATTGTTCAGTCCGAACGCCGCAGCATCGTTCGCCACCAGACTTAAACCCTGATGAAGATAGTACGTCAAACGAGGCGCCTCCGTCGCAAACTGGTCTGCTTCGATGGAAACGTAACGATCACCGCCAGAATCTTTATCGATAATTGTCTGATCAGACTCAGCAACGGTTACTGGTAGGATGCCAATCGAGCGCTGTCTTCGCCGACTTGCTGGTAGCGATACCTGGAAGAGCAGCCCGCTCCAGTGCACGATTGGGGTGCTGGTCAAACGTTCGCCAGTTGTGTGCTTGGCCAGCGGTGACTTCACCCAAGCGTCATAGTGCTGTTGAGGCCAGGTCCCTCGCTCCTCCAAGCTGGCCAATGCTCGGTCCGTCCAGACGAGTTGTGCTGGTTGCACGAGCTGCGGAGAGAGTGCTGCTCCGTCATCGCTCGAGGTCTCCCAGACCCAGAGCTTCCACCCTTGGTAGCACCCGTCAGGCCGATGGTAGTAGATCAAGAGCGTACAACCTTCCATAAAGTCTCAACGCCTATGTGAAACGTTTCTGAATCGTTTTCTTTCCTGTTTCGCCACCAGCGTCGACCGTTACGGTATCGCTGACCATTGAGGAACGTTGCGGAGCGAGCCCGTGAGCAGTGGCAGGTGGCTCGACAGACTTGGTCGTTGCAACGACCTGCGAAAGCGAACTCGTTCTCGGATGACCTGGTCATTCCATTGACTGATAGGCTGGAGATCATGCAGACAAGAAAGCATGTCGTGGTTGTCGTCGAGTAGAGCCTGGAGACTTGTTTCGGTTGGAGAAGCGCGTCATTTCTGGTCGCTCCAAAAGTTTCTTTGCATCTGTTCGAGTCTTTCGAGCGTTCTTTGGCTTTAGGAAAGCGTTAGAAACAAGTCGCGATTGCTAGCCTAGAGCTACTCTCCAAGCACTATTGAGAGGATTCGTGGTCGCGTCAACTGGGAGGAAAGGTTGGGGAATCGAGACCAATCTACGCCAAATTATTTGACAACCGACTCGGTGAGGTCGTTGTTTGTCGCCGAGACGGGGAAACCAGCCCTATGACTCGGCTGGCTCTGTAGCTGCTTGCAGTAACCGTGTATAGGTCTCGCCTCGATTCTCGCTCAAGAGTCGCAGCGCATCCTGAAGCACTTTGTCGTAGCGAAGTGCGGCGGAGAGTCGGCGACTCTCTGGTTCGAAACGCTGCCGAATAGCGTCCTCTAAACGTTGACGAATCGCGTCCGAGTGTCGTTCAAAGTCTCGTTTCAGCTCTGTCAGAATGGACTCTCGCATTCGTTCTAGGTCTTTTTGAGCGTCCCTGTAACCGGCCTCTGTAAAGGTATCGGCGAAGAGCTTCAGACCAGGCTCAAAACGCGTGTGCTCCCGCAGATGATCGATATCCTTCAGTACATACTGCTGGAACTCATGATAAAGCTTATCGTCTACCTCAAAGTCTTCGGGGAGACTGGCCATTCCAGCAGCATAACGGTTGGCAAAGAAGAAGAATTTGCCCTCGTCTAGCAGCTGAATTTCCAACTCGCTCGGCTTCGGCAAGGTCGACTCCAGGTCGGGCTCGATCCCTCCACCGTCCCGAACAATACGACCGTGAAGCGTACGGAAGGTCTTGCGTTCCGACTCGGCGACCTTGGTCGAGAGGTAGTGTGCAGGACCGTTCGCTGGCGGCAGGGCTGGCAACAAGGTACCCGATGGATCACTGAAGCGGCGACCGTTTTCTGACTCGGGTAGGGCGGCGGCCAATGCTCCACCTTCCTTATAGTTCACCGACTGAATGCAACGCCCCGACGGAGTATAGTATTTGCCAACCGTGTATTTGAGAGCAGTATTGTACGGCAGTGGCTCGACGTTCTGTACGAGACCTTTGCCAAAGGTTCGGGTGCCCACAATCAGGCCCCGGTCTAGGTCCTGGACTGCACCAGCCACAATCTCTGCTGCTGACGCAGTCTGTTCGTTCGCGAGAACCACGAGCTGCACATCTGGCGGGAGCACCGGTTCTCGGTCGCTCACAAAAACAGTCTCACCGAGTGCTCGCCCTTTGGTGCTGACAATAGCCGAGCCTTTCGGCACCAAGGCCTCAGCCGTCTCGACAGCCGCATCGAGAAGTCCTCCAGGGTTGTTGCGTAGGTCCAGAATGAGCGCCTTCAACCGCCCTGTCCTGACCATGCTGTCGATTGCAGCTCGAAGCTCTCGACCCGCATTCGAAGCGAAGGACTGAAGGCGAACGTAACCAACTCCATCATAGCTTTTGATCATGCCATAGAGGGGCACATCATGGATGGTCACGAGTCGACGGGGTAGCACCACATCAAAGAGGCGTCGGCTTCCGTCTGGCGCTCGAGTCTCTCGAGCAAGACGTACCCGCACAAGAGTCCCAGGTTCTCCCCGCAGGAGCTCCGTCACTTTCTCCAGAGGCATTCCACGGACCGGCGTGCCATCAACTTCTACAATCACATCACCGGCCCGAACACCCCGATCGAACGCATACCCCTCAAAGGCATTCAACACGACCGTCTCCTCGGGTTTCACAATACTCTGAGCGATGCCGAGACCGACGCCACCATAGCGTCCTGCAGTCTTGAGCTGCATCTCCCTAGCGGCAATATTACCCTCGAACTGTGTATAGGGATCCAGAGAATTGAGCATTCCATCAACACCGGCCTCGAACAGCTGCTCCGTATCGACCGGGTCCACATAGCCATGCACGATATCCGTCAGGATGAAATCAAAAAGGGCTATTTTTTCCCTTATCTTCGACTCTGTCTTCCAGTCGGGGAAGTAGGCGACGAAAGAGATCACAAAGACGCTTCCGATGACGCTTACGGCGATGACGAGCGGCTTTGGAACCGTGATCCGTAGCGGCTCGGCTATGAACTGCAAAAGAGTAGCCCAGCGCGTTCGGAGGCGCTCCGTGAGCCTCTGGGAAAACGATGGCGCTTCTTTCCCTACACCGTTTTGATCACGCTTTTCTTGAGTGGAGCTCTGTTCGTCCAGCCGACTTTCCAGTCGCCAGCGTGCCGACTTTACGCCTCGCGACCTTGGTGCTCGTTCTGGGAGAGCCAGCCCTGGTCTTGTCGTCATCGTTCGCGTGCAAACGTAACCTATACGAGTGCACTTGCCGCTTCGATGATCATGACGACCAAAGATAGCTGTTTTCCCTGGAAAGCAGACGAACCCCATTGGAACGTCTTCGCACCACAGCAGCACAAGAAAAGCGCTGACTCTGGGTGAACGAGGAGACGGCCAACGTCCTCTCAACGGCCAGGCGCCTGGCGAACAGCGCTGAAGCGTCACTCCTCAGCGCTGTATCGTCCTCGACCAGACTCTACCTAGTCTAACTGTCGGGTGACAACACCGGCATTTACGAGGCAGCGAACAGGTCGAAGTTTTCTGAAAGTGTTCATTGGATCGATGGCTTGCACGTCAGGGTGATAGACGGAGACGCGAGCGCTGCAGCGTAAGCTTGTTGGCTGGCCAGCGTCTTTGGCCAGAAACGAGTCACTCGCGATGCATACGCATGGCTTTGTGAGGCGTTCCAGACCAGATAACGCTGAAAAACTTGCAGATGTGGACGAAAAACTCGGGTGGCTGAGTGTTTACTCGATGCACTGGTCGGGGGTGTTATCTATCAGGGCCGTTGTCTCGCCTCGCCACGTTTGGTTGTCGTCTGGAGGAGCAACGCTTGTTCATCTAGCGACGAAACTCCGAAAGTTATGAATGTCGACTGGTTATGGCGAAGGCTTTGTCAAATAGTGAATTTCTTTTGCGAAAGAGTCTCTCTTGAGGCGATGGTCGATCTTTCATACAGACTAGGATTTGGAAGGACTACAACAGGTCCTGAAACGTACGTGGTTTTCCTCGAAAGAGAGCAATGCAAAAAGTGACGCTCATTCGGGCATCCTAATTCTGTAGATAAGAGGCATTCATGAACAGTCTAAAAGCGTCCAGAATACTGTCTTGTCCTGATGGTATAGATGTCGTAGGTACCCGCTTTCTGCCCAAAATGCGCCGAGCCAGAGGGCCTCAGTCAAACGCCAATGCCTCCACTCGTTCAAGATCTGGAACTCGCTCCTTCAGCGTATTCCGAATTTCAGCTAGCATTGCTTCGGGGCCCTCGTAACGAAGGTAAAGGACACGCTGATGTACTCGCTCTAGCTCAACAACGGCACCTCGTGAGAATAGCAAGGGACGAAGATCATCGAGCATCGCTTCGCAGGCATCCACAAGTCGCCGTTCTTCCTGCTTCACCACAGGTGATTCATCGTTGCTCACCAGGATGATCTTTCGAATTTGATTCTCACCGAAACGAGCACGTAAAACAGTTTCGACCCCGAAGCGAACGGTGTCCTCAAGGGCCGGACACGATGCACACGCCCCCATGAACTGCAAGGTCACCGTGGCCTCAGCAGGGTCCACGTTCAGCACGCGCACATCGCCGCCATCTTTTTGAAGAAGTGGGCGTATTTCGGATAGAACTTGCTCCACATGGACAGTGTCCATCGGTAGTGTTGTCTCGGGCGTTGACACAGCCGAGAAACCCGCCTCTGTTCGGAACGGAGAGACGACTCGTGGATCGCGCTCACCATCACCAGAGCCGGACGCTTCTGTTTCACTTGGATACGAAATGAGGGTCTGTTCTCGACGTGTCGGTTTGGTGTTTGCGAACGACGACGAACGACTATGATCCGGTGCGCCTTCCTCAATGCTTTGGGGCTCATCATCTTTGCTATTCGGTTCTCCGTTTGCAGATTGAGTATTGATCAAAGTAGAGGCCTGTCGAGGATGCATTTTGGCGTCGCCAAGCTCGAGTCCCAAGAGCCAATCATGGGCAGCCTGCCATTGCTGCACAAAGGCCGCTTCTTTCGCGTCTTCAGTACGGTTGCCTCGTGGAACGTAGCCTATCTCTTTCATCCAAGCTTGCCGTAGCGCCTCCATCGTTGCTTGGTCCATCGAACGAAAAGCACAGACGCGAACGAACTGGCACACGCTCGACCCGAAGTGGCTCAAATGATGACGGACGACGAGCGCCACATTCGAGGTAATGCCCATGTACTGGACGGAAACCTTATTGCGACGCATTCGTTTCTCATCTGCTGGTCGGAGAGGAGCACTACGTACTGGGAGACGCACCGAGCCGCGTTGCAGAACGTAGTCTGCGTATGGAAAGAGGCGACGTTCATGCGGCTCCAGCGGTACCCGTTTGATCTCCTCCTGACCAGCCGCGAACTCCGCGAGACTTCGCTCTTCATAATCTGGCTCACCGTAGCGCCAAGACGGACCGTCAAGCACCGCGTAGACGGCAGGGATGGGCACAAACTCGGATGGTTCCGCCCTCAAAGCCGTTTCATGGGGAACGAGTGTCCTCGGTTGGCTGAAATCAAGAAGCGCTTCCCGATGAAGCCGTCGAATAAGCGTCATCGATGGTGTCAGGATAGTCGTGCGTGCTAAGGTTGCCTCTATCGAAACTTCGAAAAACTCGCAAACTTCTTTCACATTCTGAACAAAAGCGTCCAACGAAAAGTAGTCAGTAGAGGCTGCTGTCAGTATCGTCTACAACTTCCCTCTCATTGGCCGAACTCGATTCCCATTTCTTATGAGACGTTGTGACCATTCGTTTGGCGTCCTGACAAGCACTTGGACGCACTCGAATCGTTACTGGTGAATGAGGAACTCCAGCAGAGCGTCTTGGAGTTCGTCGACGGCTCCGAGTCGTACGCGCACGCACTTGTCTCACCGACCCTGAAGCCACGTACGACGAACGAAACAGGAACCCAGTATGAATGAAACCACTCAACGTATCCCAATGAGAAACCATGGATTCAATCAATAAACGAATGTCGTTCCCGACACAATACCCGTGCTGCGTTTCAACCCTAGTCCTGGAAGGAAGAAAACTCAACTGGGAGGACCACACACTGGAGCGGAGTCAGCCCCAGAGGCATTCATTCCGAATGAGATCATTGGCAGCGGCTCCGGAGACGCCTCGTGCATTGCACTCGCCTCCATAACCAGATACAAGTCAAACCTGAGTGAAGTTTGGAAGTTTACAAACGGGTTGATATATGAATGCAGTGACGAATCCATTAAGAACAGGTTTTAGCCCTGGCGGTGAGCCTTTTTTCAAAACTGTGACCGAGGCGGTTGCGGCGAGTTTGTCGCGTGGTCTGGTGGCCTGTGGTCGGTGACTGGATGCTGTTGTAGTCGCTGCGGAACGTGGTTGAAAAGTCGAGCTGGAGCTTCAAACCAACGTTTATGTAGTGGATTCTTTTCTACGTGTAGTGGGAAATGGTTCCAGTTTAGCTCCATCGCGCTGACTCGTTTTAGTTTGAGCGAAGCAGTGTTTTGGCGCGCGCCTTAGAGTCGGTAAGGTTACCGCTGCACGCTCGAACGGGTTCATTCGGCTTATGAGCGGCCGTTCATGTCGTCCATCATCAGCTTGCCTGTTGATTTCGTCATTGTCGATGATAGTGACGATAACGATGATCAGGTTGTCTATGGATGATCGCCGCCATCGAGATACGGCCTGGTCCCTGTCGCTGCGCACTCGTATCCCATCTGTGGATATCATGTGCACGTTGCAAGTGTCTCATTGTAAGACTGGTGATTCCAAAGTTTCCCCTAAAAGTCCTAGTTCGAAGTCGATGTGCGACACCGAGTTCGCAGAAACAAGCATCCGCTGCGCCTCTTCGGGGGGGTTAGGGACCCCATTCCCGATTCAATAGGAATGAACTCGTCAACCGCTCCTGAACCACAGTTCTAGATGAATGGAACGAAATCAATGCTTAGGTTGGGCATGGGGACTTTTCTATCGCTCGATGAGATTTTTTGGACGGTATACGAGACATATCTGTGGAAGGTGACGGACATGCAAGCAGAGCGTCTACATGGCGCAGGTGAAACGAGTCGGGCTATGTATGCAGAACCGTATTGCTACGGAGACCTAGTTGGAAAAGTGCACACTGGAAGTCAGCCGGAGACTAGAGAAACGACAGCGTTGGGATCCAACCGTTTGACTGAACTGGCGAGAGACTCGTTCATCGTTGCGGTGTGCTTGACGAGCGCTCGTCTCAGGGTATCTTTATATCAGCTCTTAGATGCGGCGCATCTGCGTAAGGAAGGCTCTGGATCAAAATTGGATGTTGCGTCCTCACCGAAATGAGTTCCCAGGGAGAGACCTCCGAACATGACCCGAATGCACTGACTGGAACGGCCCTGTCAACAGAACGTAGATGACTCTGCGAACATTGCTGCGTCCAGACCCTGCGTCCATGCAGCGAATCGTCTCGCGAGTACCGTCGGTCTCGACGAGCGAGATGCCTCGTTCATGGCCCTCTGTGGCGGCGTTCCAACCGCAGAATCTGCGGAAACGTACCGACAGCCAGCACGCAATGTCTGCTCGTTCAACAACACCATCCATTTACGCATGCTTTAAAGGAATCTTGCTGAGACACGATGGCTAGTGCAGATCACCTGAACAGCGTTGATTGGTCCGTAAACGAACACGATCCAATGCCCGAAGCTAGTCGTGTCAGTTCAGATCATCAAACTGGGGAAAGCGGAAGCCGACTGCATCCAGGGTCAAGCATAATAATTCAAGCTCATCTTCTTCTTCGCCTGAACTGCAGCGATTCCATCAATGAAATCCTCATGAATGACCATTTTTCGATCAGCTCGCAATGCCGCCATCCCCGCCTCTACACAAACCGCCTTCAACATGGCCGCATTGAAATCGTCCGTCGAGCGAGCCAGTTCCTCATACGAAACATCCGGATGAACATTCATCTTTCGAGAGTGAATGCGCAGAATGCGGGCTCGAGCAGCTTCATCTGGATGAGGAAACTCGATCTTCCGATCTAGTCGACCACTGCGCATGAGCGCTGCATCCAGAATATCTGGTCGGTTGGTCGCAGCAAGTACTCGCACGTCATCGTTCTGATCAAAACCGTCGAGCTGGTTCAGCAACTCCAACATCGTGCGTTGCGTCTCGCGATCACCGCTGCGGTCTGAGTCGAATCGTTTCGTACCAATCGCATCCAACTCATCGATGAAAATAATCGAAGGAGCCTTCTTCTTGGCCAGTGCAAAGGCATCGCGCACGAGACGAGCACCGTCACCGATATACATCTGCACGAGGGATGTACCAGCCAGTTTGAGGAAGGTCGCTTTGGTCTGAGCGGCACACGCTCGCGCCAACAGCGTCTTCCCGGTACCGGGTGGGCCGTACATGAGCACACCCTTGGGTGGCCTGATTCCGACGCGCTCAAACAGGTGCTTATGCGTCATCGGTAGCACAACCGCTTCGATCACTTCCTCAATTTGCTTGTCGAGGCCACCAATGTCCGCGAAATCTTCGGTTGGTCGTTCATCCACCTCGAACGCTTTCACACGAGCATCATACTCTTCTGGCAGTTTCTCCAGAATCAAGTAACTGTCCTTGTTCACCCCTACGAGGTCACCAGGACGCAGCAGAGAGACGTCCACCAGGCCAGGAATTGGCAAATACACTGTTTGACGAGTGGAAGTCTTGACCACCACAGCGTGGGTTTGCCGGTTTGCGTCCGACTCTTGCGCAGCACCTTCGTCGTCGGCGTCATCTTCATTCTCGTCGACGTGGGTTTCGTCAGAGCCCGCAGACGATAAACCATTGGCACCATTCAGATGGCGTTCAGACAAACCTCTGTTCTGCAGAGGCGCTGAAGTTGACCTAGACGACGATCCGTTGTGCGTCAACTGCATCGAGGTCGTAGGCGACGGGCGCTTCAGTGCAGCCGGAGGCAACACCTCCACCACGTTGGCGACGAGAAACGGCAACTGCGCGTTCAGTTTGATCTTCTCCTCATTCTCCTTCACTCTTTCATTTAAGGAGTGGATTTCACGCCGCAAACGTTCTTCTTCGCGACGCAGTTCCCGGACCTCGTTCTCGATAAGCCGTGCACGCTGCACAATCGCGTCTGTAGACTCGCGAAGAATCTCTTCCGGAACAGTAGCCTCCATGACGAGTGGAGCCAGTTTCTTCACTTTTTACAATGATGATCCGTCTAGTGATCAGTTTGAATCCGAACTCAACGTCTTTCCCCGTCACTACCAGGTACGGTTTCGGAGCGTTGGTGGGCGACTCGACCAAGAGCGCCAGTCCGTCGACGCTGGGCCGTCGAAACCGGCGCCTTCGTTCGGTGTGAGGTACTGTTTCAGCGGAATCGTTTCGAGCAGCATCCGGAGAGCATCGATCCAGCAAAGACCTGCAGATATTGTGGTGTAGGGAGGACGAACAGAGGAGTGCACTGGGTGCTGAGTTTCACAGGCTGGACTCTGCTGGTGAATGAGTGGCGGTCTGCGTTTGCGACCCTGCGCCTGGCTTGTTCCGTGGACCACCTGCTGGCAACGTCCGCGAACCAAGTGCATCAACTTGTCTCGAGGAGCGCACAATTCCATTCGAGTGAAAATGAATAGCGATGATGATCCGCTGGTTCAGTATATTGTGGTGCGGCGGGATCTGCTCCACGAGCCATACAACTGGCCCGTTGGCGCCCTGATCGCTCAAGGAGTCCACGCGGCCGTTGCTGCTGTGTGGCGTTTCCGAGATCGTAACCCGCTAGTTCAGCGCTATTGTGAGCAAGAAGACGGTACGCAGATGCGAACACTTGTGCTCGAAGCACCGAATGAAGCGACGCTTCAAGAGGTTGCGCAAAAACTTACCCAAGCTCAGATTGAACACGTGACTTGGATCGAGCAGCCTGAGGCGCTCTGCACAGCCTTGGCGACGGCACCTGGACCGCGGTCTCGTCTTCGCACATGCTTTCCCAAACTTCGTCTCTTTCGATGAGTTTGACGAGCACGGATTCGGTCTGTTTCGGGGGACAGCGCCGGAGATATCATCAAGGCTCGCATGTTTGAATCATCAGGTAACAGCTTGCTCAGAAGCAAGCCGGCCTCTCTGCAACGCCGCTCACGTGCCGTTTTGAGATATGAGAGATCGTCGTTCGCTAGGAAGAGCAAGCTCTCAGCGAACGCAGTGCTATGGTGATCAAGGTCTGTTCCAGCGTGGTCGCATGCGTTCCAATCGTTCTATTCCCTGATCACCTGATAGGTTTCATATAAGCGCATACGACGCTGCACGTCACAGCCTGTCAAAGCAACGACTAGACGAGCAAAAGATAGGGCGAATGAACGGCGCCTTTTTCCGGTGCACGATTGCTCCTCGAGCTGATGACGGTGACGAGTTTCTCCGAGACGTCTCACTCGAGTGTGGACGCTCTAGCATCCGCTCCAGGGCATTGGCGCTCGTTTCATGCATTGATTCCTGGAGACGAAAAACAGTTTGAATCGTGTCGAGCATACGGCTCGACCGCTCGGCACCAGAGACGAGCCAGCTCGTGGATGCGACTCCAGTCGCCAGCGCTTATCTGCTGCGCCGGGAGAATCTGTTGCGAGACACCAACTGCATACACATTGGCTGCTTCTAGGTATTCTTGAACGACATCGAAGGTGATGCCTGATGTTGGAATGAGCGGAATGTGGCCCAGCGGGCCCGCCATGGCCCGAACGAATCGGAGACCACCCACGACATCAGCGGGAAAGACTTTCACCGGTTTGCCATCTCCGAGTGCAGTTGCGACCTGTACACACTCAGAGGGAGTCGCTGCACCCGGTATAAACAAAACCTCATGTTGTTCAGCGTACTCAATGAGGCGATTGGTGACATCAGGTACAAACACTGGAGACATGGCAAAGCGACATCCACACACGATGGCCTGTTGGAGCTGCTCTAGTCGCAGGACAGTTCCGGCACCTAGTAAAACTCGTTCGCGCAACTTCGCATGGAGATACATAAGCGCCCACTCGACGCCCGGTGTATCCATGGTGATCTCCATGTTATGGAGACCAGCCTCGACGAGTGTCTCAACGACTTGAACAATCATGGCTGCTGTTCGACTCTCACGATCAGTAAGTGCTGTCGCCTGAGCGTTTGCCAATGCCAGCAATTCCCTTTCTTTTCGTTCCAATGGATCCCAGTCGCCATGAAAACGCTCCAGGAAAGACGGTTTCAGCCGAATACAGACGATTAGTGGCTGCTTCTGCAAGCATTCAGGTGCAGTAGCGCAACGGCCTCGTCTCACAGCTGAACTCGAATTCCCACTCATTCGCACAGACAGTGCTGAGTGAATGTTCATTTGTGTTGGAAGGTCGCTGCAGCCCTGGGCGCTCGTCTGTTCAGCCAGCCTTCGGACAGAGACTGCACCCGGCCAGTACTGCTGCTGCCAGGGTTTTTTACAGGTTGTCTCTCCGCCTCGCGAACGTGAACCACGTCTTGCTGGAGCTGGTACAAAGCCATTTGCTTTACATCCACGTTTGCAAGTGGTGGCAAATTCCCGAAAGATCCGAACGGACCACTTTTCTCGATGAGACGCACCTTTTGGAGACGCCCCGGAGACTTGCTCGACTTGACACTGAACGCTCCGTCGTTGTACCAGCGGACGCGAGTCATCCTTGTGGAAAAACATCGCTAGTGCCCTGCACTGTCTACCAAACACCACTCGAAAGCTTCGTTGTACCAAAGGTGGCACAGTCTCACAACCGGGACAGGCGTTCTTGACCAGACTGCTCCCCTGTCGGGAACGAATGCGACGTTTGTCGGAGACGCTGACTCCGAGTCAGTCTCGTCCGACAAGGTCTTGTGACCAGTGGTCAAGTTTTTTCAATCCTGACTCTCTTGCTTGGACACCTTTTTCTATTGGTTTGGCTTGCGCATTAAAAACCCTGGAGCATAAAGCCTTTCCTATTCTACTGACCGGAAAAGGGTCTTCGTTGCTGTTTCGTTCGAGTCTATTGCTCGACGAGCGCATCAGACCGCACAGCGCGGCCTGGAGCCAACTCGTGTTTCGCTTTTGGAGCCACAAACTCTATGCCGGAAACTTCTCCTCAAGTGGACGATCAAACAGAGACTGAAGATCGCCTGTCAAAAAGTCTGCAGAACGTTCGCAGTGAGCGCGGACAGACTGAACGAGACATTGCTCGACTGACCGAGGTTGGCGCTGAGACTGATGTCTCTGCGGACGAGGCCCAAGTAGCTCGGCTACTCCAGTCGGCGTCGGAGGACTTGCCAAAGTTTCGTTTGAGCGACAAAACTCGAAGACGGCTAGAGATCCAGGCTCAACGACGGAAACAACGAGCATGCGGTTCGGGTTGCTGACGCGGATATTGCTGAACTCGCCACTGAACTCTGCGTTCCCAAAAGCTGAGGCGGAGCGCCTACTTCGAGACGCGAACGGAGATCTACTGACAGCGATAAGAGCAGTTATTCGTTGGACCCTATCCATAGGGTCTGAGACCGAAGCGCTACCATGAGTCTTACTGTCTGAGAGCCCAGTCTGCAAGCGACGGCCTGCGTCCCAGGTGTTTCCACTGGCTGCGACACCACTTCGCTCGCCAGGCGCTCGAACGCCCCCATTGAACGTACATTTGAGTCTGCGAATGATCGCATTATTTCGAAATTGTATATGGAACGTTACGACGGGAGGACATTTAGGGAATTCAGACTTGAGCAACCAGAGCTCAGACGATACGGCGCCATCGTCGACGAGTCTACCGACTTGGTAAACGCTCGTTCGCTCCGAGTAGACAGCTGAGCGCTGATCGAATATTCCAGTGGCGTGCCTGAAACGACTGCCAGCGTCCAGAACCAGAAGTGGTTGCCCCATTGCCTTCTAGAGGACAAAGGCATGACGAAGCGCTCCTGGGTACAGAGACGGATTCGCAATCCAATGCTCGACGGAAGCGTCTGGCTCAGTGTTTCATAAACGATATCGTCGAACCCACTCTACGAAAAGGTCTACTGGTACATGACTTGGTGATAGGACATGTGCATCGCAAAATCTCGATCGTGCTCCCAAAGGAACAGTATTCCTCTCCTGATGATTGGTGCTCTCGTTGCCGCAGGTCCCGAGCCAGGCGTTTCTCCCGATCGCACGAAGCAACCTCGCCACAGACTTCAAGAGCGACATCGATTTGCAGGCCAGGTATTCGAACCGAGTGCTGTTCAGTTGGATCAGGGCCCGAAGAATCGTTTACACATCACATACACAAAGCGGCAGCGTCTTCCTGCCGTCATACGTCCGAGGCCAAGGTCGCTCGCCGTTCAGGGTTCGCGCGGCATACCTGGTGGCCATCTCTGGTCTCGATAATATCCAGCTGACGAGCCTGCTGCGTGGTGGAACACAGCTTGTGTGTCGACGGGTGCAGTGCCGTTATGGAACGGGGCGTTATGGCCCGGCGGACCATTCTGTGGCGGTCCAGGCGGGTACGGCCCTGTATGCAAAAACGGTGGTGGTGCTTGCCCTTGGTGCGCGTGCCTGTGCTCCATATCCAGCGCCATGGAACCGAAAGCAGTCGCAGGTGGCATGCCCCCTCGTCCGGGGAACGATGCCGGATGTAGAGCATGTCCTGACGGAGGTCGTGGTGGCATCGTAACCGCTGAGGCCGCCGGTGCGTTAGACTGCTGATGTTGTGGCGCTGGAGGCAACGGTGTATATATTTCGGAGTTTCCGAAAGGCTCCATCGGTGGCGGGAATGAAAAGCCAGGTGGCGGGCCCATTCGGTTCAGTGGTGGCATCGGATACCCACCGAATAACGCATAGAGGCTCGGTTCAGGATAGCTTGATTGTGCTCCGATTGATTCAGCTGGTGGTCGTAGGGCCATCGACGGGTACGGTTGGGTTGCGGGTGTCCCCATACCAGGTGCTGCCCCGGGTGGAGCTCCCGCCTGTGCTCGCACTTGGTTGAAAAACGCCAGAACGCTCGGTGACAAGGTCTCCGCGTGATCTGCTGACCCAGCTCTAGCTGCGGTTGACGATTCAGCGGCAACGTCTGTATGCAGATTTGCCCAACGGGAGAGTCGGCTCGCATGCAGTCCAGCCTCATTCGTCACTGGGATACGAACCTCCTCAGCTTCCGCTGCCGTTATCCTTCTGGTGTCGGAGTTTCGCGTATCCGACGCGCTCGCCAAAGCGTTTGCGTTCTTCGAGAGCGACGCGACGGAGCTCGGTGTCGATTGAGTACGACTCCACAGCTCGGGTGTCGCCCTCGGAAGACCAGCGGAAAGTTTGGCGGCCTCACGCGCCGCTGTCTCGCTCGTTCGTCCAGGGACGTGTGCATTCCCCCCGGTAAGTCGCATTTCGCGCAGCGACGGCACCAGCTCCGCGCTGGGCTCTATCGCGGATGCGCTGGTGGCAACCGCATCTCGCCCCAAAACGTGGTGTTGACCGCGTTGGCGCGTGCTCGCAGTGTCTCCTGCTCTTGCCTCGATGTCGAGCAGGTCTTCGCCTCTTCGAGCATGTTCTAGGAAACCGTCCATGAACTCGTCACCGTCTTTGGTCTCCTTACCAGCCTCCTCCAATGGAGCTTCCTGGCCGGGGTCCAGCAAAGGGTGCGGCTTGAGCCAGTCCTCGCTCACGGGGATCAAGTCCGGAAGCTGCACGGGAACGGCAGATCGCCAGTTTGCAGTACCTGTGCGCTCTGAAGCGTTGCTGGGGGCGCCTGTCCCACTTTTTCGGTTGCGGCGGCCTCCAGTCTCTGCACGCACCGTTCGAGCAAGCCGCTCTGACTGCGTCGGTGCGCTGGCCAAGGCTGCTGCTGCTGCCCAGTCGTTGTGCACAAGGCGGAGCGTCCAGCGCTCCTTGGCACGAGGGCTCGCCAAGGGCAGCGCGGGAGCGAGGCTCAGAACCGTGTCGTTCGTGCTCGTCCGAATAGAAAGAAAGGCATCCCGAGAGTATACATGTAGTGGCACGTACGGTGGGGGTGAACTCGGTCTCCCCGACGGAGACGGCTCCCCGTAAGCGGGTTCTGACATAACCAGAACACGTGTTCAGCGCAGGGAACGGTTCGCCGAGACCCCGTAAGACGCCGCTGTCTACTGGATAGATGTACCAGCGCGGCGAGCCAGTTCGTTCGACGACCGTCGCCAGCCGGCCAGATACAAAGGGGCCCGAGGATGGCGCGCAACCCCGCAACACGGCGCAGGCTAGAACGGGCAACGCGCTCGCCGAATGCGCTGCTCATGAGAACGCTGCCTCGTGCACGATTTGCGACCAATTTTTCGGAAATTGCTCTGTATTGATCTGGACAACGTGATGTAGACGTCAGCAATTCTTCATGAAGGCCTTTCAAAGAAAGTTGTTGAAAGTCACTGCAACGTGGGAGGTAGCGCTCGAGCGCCGTGTCGCGGTCAACGACTCGTTCAAGGCTTGCAAGTAAATGGTTTGAGGCCCGAGCACCTCGCGAGTGCGTGCGTGCATCCTATTGAGGATCTAGTGCTTCATCACGACACCCATCGAGCAGTTTTGAAGGAAACGAGAACGATGAAGCGTGTTGCTGTAGGCGTGGTGGCGTGCCGCCCAGAGTTTCGACTGCTCCCTGGACACGTCTCTATTGCTACAGCGCGCGAAGGCTCTCACCCAGCGACCCTCTAGCGGTCTGCACGAGTCCTGTCGAAGAGCACTCCATGCAGTTGGCTCAGCGACCATGTCAAGGTGTTGCTGCTGCCAAAGCTGCAGGTATAATCACGATCATCGCACATAGGTCGTAAGCGAAAACGTCTACGCAGGATGCAGCGGACATGCATATGAAAGTACGTGTCATTATTGTGTCATCAGCAGCTCAAAAACATAAAGTCAACATATGCAGAAGAAGTTCCTGAAGGATTTGTCGCCCGCTCGCATGCATGCATGCACCAAACTGACACGAATATAGCGCGATGCGTGCAGGGACACGTCTGCATTCATCGACGACATACTTGGGAATGAAGGTTTCTGAGCATCAGGGAATCGTTTCATTCTTCACCAGGCTTCATTCGCTATGAACGATTCATTCATTGCATTCTTCGTGAAGTATACAAGCTTGTACAGCTCCTTCGAGCTGCTGCGTTGTATAGACACGTTCTGGTCCAGGCGTCAGCGTGACGCCAGCGGGGCCGCGCCCCCAATCCACCGCCGCTTTGCCGTTCGATCTGTCTCCTGTACAAGATGGCACAAGCATAGACAAGTAGATCGAGAGGCTGCATCATAAAATGGGCTTTATATACAAATTAGTTCTTCTCCTTTTCGACAATTGTTCAACCATCCGCGGTAGTTTAACGAACGAGTTTCGTGTAACCGCT
Source organism: Cyanidiococcus yangmingshanensis (assembly GCA_013995675.1). Taxonomy (NCBI): domain Eukaryota; phylum Rhodophyta; class Bangiophyceae; order Cyanidiales; family Cyanidiaceae; genus Cyanidiococcus; species Cyanidiococcus yangmingshanensis. The sequence continues at coordinate 714,342 of VWRR01000002.1, read as the reverse complement.
AGAATACGACGTTGTCGATCTTCACAACGCCGTCGAGACCGGGGTTCGACTCCCCGCCGCGGAGCTCCTTTTTTTTCTCTCGACTCATTGGCACCGCACGAACGGCTTATGTTTGTTACAAGCACGCCATGGAAGTTACACGCCCCAATTGAGCGTTCTTGCAACCGAAATAGGTATCCGCGGCGACGGCAGTGGCTAGCGAACGTGAACGAAAAGGATGACTCGGCACGACTGCGCGTCGCCATCGTTGGTGGCGGTTGGGCCGGGCTGGGCGCTGCACACGCCCTCTCGAGTGCTGAAACAAACCGTAGAGCTTTCCAAGTGACACTGATTGAGAGTCGGGAAGCGATCGGTGGCCTCGCCGCGGGCTGGGAGCAACGTGAAAAACGGCCAGTGGAGGTGGGCGTACACGGCTTTTGGAGACCGTACACAAACCTATTCGACCTAGTGTATCGCCAGCTAGACTTGCCGGGTGGAGACCCCTTTACCACTTTCACCCGCAGTGCCCAGTATTCACCTGCTGGTTTGGAAGCAGAGTCGCCGCTGTTTGGCGACCTTCCGCGACTTCCCAGTCCGCTAGGCACCTTCTTCTATCCGCGTTTCTACCGGCTTCCGTTGCGTGATCGTCTCTCTGCGCTGGCCTTATTCGATGCAGTGGTTGACTTTGATAACTCGGTCGAGGCCTGGCAGAAGTACGATCGAATGACAGCGAGAGAGCTCTTCATCCGCTATGGTTGTACAGAGCGCCTCATTCGGGGCGCGCTCGAACCTATGTTATTGGTGGGTCTGTTTGCGCCGAGCGAGCTCTGCTCAGCGAGTGGCGCGCTCGGTATGTTGTACTATTTCATCTTGGCTCATCAGGGAGACTTTGATGTCAAATGGGTTCGAGGCACCACCGCTGAACGTATTTTCGAGCCCTGGGTCCGCACGATGACCCACCGAGGAGGCTTGGATCTTCGTCTCGGGACTCGCGTCATCGATGTCTGCTTCCATCCCACAGAAGGAGGTATCGACGCGCTCGTTCTCAGGGTCCCGATGGTAGCCGCTCTCAGTTGGACGTTGATGCAGTCATCTTCAGTGTCGGCATCTCGGGTGCGCAGGCGCTTGTCCGCAACGCAAGCGCCCTGGCCACGAAATCGAGTCAGTTCCGCAATTTTATGCATTTGGGCAGCGTGGACGTCCTGGCAGTGCGACTCTATTTCGATAGACGATTTCGTGTTCCGCGCAAGAGTAACGCGTTTTTCGGGTTCGATGCCGGCATCGGTGGCACATTCTTCGACCTGAATGTTCTACACGACGAAACCTTTGGGGACGCGCCTGGTCAAGTCATCGAAATGGATTTCTATGGTGCCTCCTCTCTGCTCGTCTGGGATGATGATTCCATTGTGAAGCATTGTGTGCGGATTTTGCAATGTTGCTTACGCCCAAACATACCAGAGATTCGCGTTCTGGATTCCACAGTGGTACGCGCACCCCGTGCAGTGACTCATTTTCGACCGGGCTCTTATCAGCATTTTCCAAACAAGCGCGCAACCGATGCTTCACTGCGTCGGAATGTCTATTTCGCGGGTGATTGGATTGATACCAGACACGGTTCTTTCTCCCAGGAGAAGGCGTACGTGACGGGTCTCGAAGCAGCCAATGCACTTGTACAAGATACTGGACGGGGCAGTCTGTTTCCCGTGCTGCCAATTGAACCCGATGAGCCGCAGGTGACAATCGCTCGTCGTCTGCGACGACTTGGACGCGTTTTATAGAGCAGCGCCCCGGATGGTGGTGACACCGATATCGATACGACGAAAAGGACGTTGTGGCAGTGGTCACTGGCACAGCAACGTGATCATTGGCAGCGCTCGTGGCATCGATCATCGTCATGATGATCAGTGTGCCAATACAGGCCCTTCTTGAAAGCAAGGTGGCAGCGGCGGCATCCACTCGTCCAGATGGTTGATTTTAGCGGGAACGTCTGCATCGCTCGTGCTGAAAAAATTGGAGCAACGAAACGCGGATGAAGGCTGAGGCGACACCGCTATGCATAGGATCGCGATCCGGACTGGGTCGAAACGCGCACAGCCGACCCATGGAACGCAGTACTAGAAAGCTACCAAACAGGGCATGGTCTTGCGGACGCAATGAGAACGCACACACTAAGTTTCGTTGCCTCGACACAGATTTCATCCAGTAGATAAACGCTTGCGATGGTCTGTTCTTCGTAGAGCGTCCCCCAGCATTTGGTGAGACCAAAGCCCACCAGAGCGCGTGGCCGCGCGGCCGATCTATCTTGACCACTATGGAGCTCCGAGGCTCGATGACGGCCTGTCATTGCGACCACCAGGGCGCATCTCAAGTGCTGGCGACTCTTTCATGTTCGTGTAGGCACTGAGTTCATGGAGGTCGCTAGGCCCGAAATACACAGAATAAATCACGCACCAAAACTTGTCCTGATGGATTAGCCAGTGTTGCATCGGGACCGATACTGCTCACAGACGACGCCGTTCTGGTGCAAACAAAATTCGAGCAAAGTTTCCATGAGTTCGAGCCACTCGCCATATCACGCTTGTGGCTCTCGAACTCGATCTTCAATACGTGAGAGGAAATGCCACCTGACAAGCTACATTTCGGAGCGCTCACTCGCGACGTGAGTACTACCCGCAGCATTGGATTCCTTCATGACTCGGTCCTCAACGGCAGCGGACCAGACTTGAATGGTGCCATCGTCTGCGCAGCTATAGAACCAGGGAAACTGTGGATGAACCAAGACGTCGCGCACGCAGCTCTTGGTATCGTGCGAGCCACAGAGCGTCCGCAGGTGCCGTCCGCCAGTGCTCAGGTCCCAGATGCATACGGTGCCAAGCTCGGTCCCAGCAGCAACCCATTGACCCGATACGGCAGCGATCCGGCAAGGCCACACATTCGACACATAGTCGGTTGGGTGCATAAGCTCCAATTCAGTCTCCAGATGCCAAGAGTCGCCGTCTTTCCCCGGAGGGTACAGACGACATACAAGGCAGCGGTTGAGGCGAATCTGCTCGGCGCTACGTCCCTCGCCGGAGAGCGCCTCGACACCGTGCACGACGAGGTGGAAGTAGCGTTCATCGGGTTGCTCGATATCATCCATGACCACGAAGGCATCACAGACGGCTGTAAAGAGGGCTGGAAACTTGGCGATGACACGACCCGCCCTCAGATCCAAGACACAAAGACCAGTATCGACTGAAACCACTGCATAACGAGCACCAGTAGCGGGCAAGAGCGCACACCAGGTCGCTATATAGGACTCGCCATTCAACTCGTTCGGAGTGACACCAACCTGGTGATGCGAGTGCATGAATTGCATCGCGAGCGGTCGGTTTTGTCAAGGAGATCCTATCAACGTAATGGACATCCAGTTGTTCCACATCCAACGCCTCGAGTGGGATGACGCGTTCTTTGATGGCGCAATGAAATGCCGTGCCATTGGCAGCGAAACGCCAAAGAATCACGGTTCCATCTTGGGAACAGCTCATCATCATCCACGGACCGTGATCGCCGAACTCGCGATACAATTGGATGCAGAACACTTCTTCCAGATGGCCTTCGAGGTCAGCTACAACGTCGCCTTTCAGAATGTCAAAGATTTTGATCGGTGGAGGTACAACTTTGCAGTCCGATTCATCATAATCCCAGAGGTGACGATCTCTACGCGTCCCCGATGCGATTATGTACCGCTCGTCGGGCGTGAACTGTGCTGTTAAATACTCCTCAATATAGCGATTGAACACGGTCTCTCGGGTATCGCGCAAATCTCGCAATTGAATGTGATCCCCGACTTGTGCATCCCAAATACAGAGAGACCCACGAGTTGAGCCTGACAGCAGCACAGTTCCGGTAGCGCTCGCAGACAGGCAATGCACAGCACCCTGATGCACGTAGGTCTGCAGTGGTTGCATCCCCTTCCATTGGGAAACCGAGGACAAACCACTCGGCTGCACACCGATCGGTGCGTCCGCCGAGCAGCGCTCGACCGCCTCGGTGCAATAGTCATCTTGCCGCTCACACAGTGATCGAGCAGCCAAATTTAAATCATTCTCGTTGTTTGCCGCTTTGACTGGACATGGTTTTCGTCGACTTTGATTTTGTGATGCAGCGCGTGCGTTTCTTCGAACCCGTGTAGCACCCTTTTGTGCCGTGACAGGGCTTTGGCTCTCGGGCGAGCACGCCTTTTTTTTCATCTTCTTTTGGAGTGTGGTGGAAACTCTGTTTCACGAGGCTATTTTCGTAAAAGTCTCTTGCCAAAGTCAAAACAACCGTTCGATATCGAGCGGTGGCGTCGCCCGATCGTCCCTGCCAGCAATCAGATACCAGCTGCTGCAGCTCGCAGACGACTAGAACAAGCGACTGGCAAAGCGCTGCTCAAACAACGCCTCGCGGATGCACACAGACCTGCGCGGAGGCCCTGTACCAGTAGTGGTTAGGTTCGTCTGCGGTCAGGTAAAGCAACCTTCACCGCCAAAATCGTTTCTCGAAACCAACCTAGATCTGAGACGGTACGTCAGACTAGAAAAACCGGTTCCCGAACAACAAGTTCGAATGAGCAACGTCCCTTATCAGCCTGGACGCACACGTTCCGACGAGTGACAGCGCTTGATTCGGTAACCCACGGTCTCGGCTGCTTTTTGGACGGAAAACAAAACTCCAACCAAGCGTTTGTTTCACGTCTGAATAGGGATCACTCCCAAAAAGATCTAGATCTAAAGTGAGACCTGGATTTGGAAAAAAAGTACAGTCAGTGACAGCGACAACGATAAAGGCGTCCTGAAACCTATGCAGCCGAGCACGAAACGATCATTTTTGGCGCCAAAAATTCGGCCATTGTTCTCGTGCTCACTGCCTGCTGCCACGCTGCAGCCATGAAGGCGGGACCTACTGCACCGCACGCACTCTCTCTCTGGAACTTTAGTCTCTCTCCTGGTTGGACGGCCGATGAAGTTCACCGCCTGCGCTTGTGTCTGATGGTACACGGTGTTGGACGCTGGTCGCAGATCGTTCAGAGCGGGCACCTGGTCGGAAAGACGATCTCACAACTGAACCTGCAGACGCAGAAGCTGCTGGGCCAGCAGTCGCTAGCTGAGTTCACTGGCTTGCAAATTGACCCGGCGGATGTTTTTCTGGTGAACAGAGAGCGGATCAAGGCAGGAGCAAAGACGAAAATGGGACTTGTGATTAACGAAGGGCCGAACCCGTCCCGAGAGGCTGTTGTCGCTCGGTTGCGAGAAAATCGCACCCGATTCGCGCTTCCTGAAACGCGCGTTCGAGAAGCGGAAGCAGAGCTTCGGCACTTGGCGCGTGAGCAGCAGTGGCGAGATGCACAAGTGCTCTTTCGTTCGCTGCCGATGACGCTCCAGCAGAAACTGAACCACGCCCTGTCCGAGGGTTGGCGACACATCTGTGCATCGGACGATCGTTTTGCGTCGCGAACCTGGATCCAGGTCATGGATTCTGGTGGCTTTGCCCTGCCAGCATTCGCTGAACGGCGGAGTATGAGCGCCGAGGAACTAGTACACTTCCGTGAACAACTCGAGCGCCTCCTACAAGTCTTGCGTCAGACCCATCAGAAGATAACCCAAGAGAAAGAAAACTGGCAACATTCGGATGAGCTGGTTAGCAAAGATGGCACACTAGCGTTACAAGCTCCTTGTGAAAAAGGGACAACTCGTCCATGCTCCAAGAGGACTCGTGGTGCCGAGCACTCGTAGACCGCCGCTGCATGGGTCATGGTCGACGAGCCCGTTTGAGCGACGAAGCCTGGTCTGCGAAAGCGCGTCGGCAAAATTCTGGGAAGAGCCGGTCGCTTTACCAATTCATCATTATTTCCACCAGCTGGGTCCAGGATACCATCTCGCATAAACCTAGGTCCGATTGGATTCTGCTGGTTTTGTTCAATGTATGCTTGTCGATCGCGAAACGGTACTACATTGATGTCAAGGATTTGGCGTTCAGCGACCACTGCTGCCAAACTAGGTGTCCCAGTATCGCGGCAAGACCCGAAGAGGAAGCGTAGAGAAGCTTTTTAAGGAGTGTTGACGACGACGGCACGCTACAGGCACCGCGCAGAGGAGTAGACCTCGATGGCGACTACCTGTCGAGACCGAAGCCGATACGGCTGCCACTCATTCGATCGTGAACACAGCGGCAACCTCAGAGTTCACCTTGCGGATTCGAAGGAGCGCCAGCTCTGATGCACAGACACCCGTTCTCTTGGACAGCGCTCATCCATGGCTTTTCATTCACCCTGACGACACGCCTTTGTTCGTATAGACGCTGCATCAGCGACAGCTCGACGCTTGCAAAGTCAGTCCCAGCTACGTTTGCCCCCAAAGCATGGCTCGCCCACGTTCGTCCTTGGTATGCAGGATTCATCTCGACGAGCACTCCCAAAAGAGCTTGGAAAGAATCATGCTGGTGCTCCATTCACGGAATAAACAGGCAGTCGATGCCGATAAACCCTGTTCACGCTTGGAGGAGTCGAAGGCCAGCTGCATCCTGACGCCCACCAGCTCACGATAAATTTCGAACATCAAACCTAAAATCACCAAAACTGGTCCATTCTGATGAATCAAGGGCAAAGAGAATGCGAAGAGAACCCGATTCGACAGACAGCGTGCCTACTGCATCCGAGAATGGGACCAGCTCGCTGCGGGAAAAGATCGACTGACCAGGACAAGAATTCAAAATGGTACGAATATGAATAAAATTAGAACACTCAGTGCCGCTTCTACCGGAGCCCGTCCTGGCTCGACCCTCGTCTCGTACCTCGACTGGTCGGCTTGAACGCGATCTGGACAGGTTTCCTATCGACACCTCGTCTGAGACCATGTCTGCATCAAATGAGCGCACTGCGTTACTAAAGCAGTTCGCTTCGGTAATGGGGAGCGGATCATCCGAGACGAGGCCCGCACCAAGTCTTGGCACAGGCCAGGGCGCGACAACCTCGACAGCAAGCGCCCTGACGACCCCCCCTGATGTGCGACTAGACTTGTCCCACTCGGGCTCGACGAACCCAGTTTCGACTGGTTCAACACTAACGACCGGTGTCGTCTTACCGGGTACTACGAGTGGCGCTGTCGGGAACACAAACACTTCAACGCCGGCTACGACCGTCCCACTGCCGCGAAAGACCGGCTTCCGACACCGTGCACGGCTGGAACGGGAGGAGCCGTTGCGTGAAAAGGCCGCGCTTGGTTTTCTAGGAAGATTATCGACCTACTGTACCTGCACAACGTACGATCTGCGAGCACTCTACGCCGCACTCCAACAAGTCGAGTCGAAGGTCAGTCTATCCGTGCGGCGACTCTCACGGGACCTGTTGCTGCTTCAGAGGCGACCCAGTCGACGTCGCATTGGTGCAGTTCGGGAGCTTCTCCGTTCCGGGGACGAAGCGAACGAGTCCAGGACAGCAACTGATGACGAGAGCCTCAAATACGACGGAACAGCGCTATCCACTGCAGCGCGCGCTGGGAGTCGTCCCCGTCTGTGGCTACGAAGCACTGAGCGAGTTCGTGGCGAACCCGGAGAGGCATCCTGGGCAACGATGGATGGCGAAGGCAGGCTGGGTCCCGAGCTCACCTTTGATGACGACCAGGAGGTTGAGGATGTCGTGGCCGGAGCCGCTATCTTCTTCTTCTCCTACGGCACGCTTGTTTGTTGGGGACTCTCCGAGGCAGGCGAATGGGCCATTCTCGACTGGTTGCAACCGTTCGAAAACGGCCAGCTATCACCTGCCTGAGATGGAGAAGGAATTTTTCACGTACACTTATAGTCACGAGGCAGACAAGGCCCGAATCAAGAACGATAACATCATGCTCCCTGGTGCCCTGGTGGAGCGCTCTCGACTCGTCGGCGTGCGTCGCTCAACGAGCCAGACGACTGTGCTGGTTCCCAGCGGCGATTCGGAGAGCAACGAATGGGCACAACTAGAGGAGGCTGATCTCAGCGACGAGGAGTTGGTTCAAGTTCAGGCTGGTGTATCGCATGCCTTGGCGCAATCATGCAAACTGGGCTCGTTCGAAAACAGTGTTGATCTGCTCATCGAGCGTTGTGGCAATGTTCCGCTCGATTTGGTACGCTTCGGTGAACTGCACTTGGGCGCTCGAGATGTCATGCGGATGAGCGGCGAAGTTCATCTGTACCGAAGCTACTTCAACTTGCAGACTGATCTACTTGGTACTCCAGACTGGTTCTGGGAGAATGAACAGGTTGAGCCTCTCTATGAGCGGACTGCCCGCTGGCTGGACACTGAGAAAAGGGGCCAGCTGCTCAACCAACGACTGGAGATTCTCAAGGATCTGTTTATGCTCTTTCGTGATGAAGTCCACGTACGGACAGAACATCGCCTGGAGTGGATCATCATCATTCTGATCGTTGTGGAGGTTGTGTTGCAACTTTTCGCCATGGCGCTGGGTTCAAGACAAAGTGTATAAAACGGTGTTGGCGCTATGGCGAAAAGGACTTGGTCGCAAAAAATGCACCCCTCATGTTTCGTTAAGGCTGATAGTCGCTTTGGATCCGACATGAACGGTCAAGACGTAGATTCGTCGGGAGGTCTGAAAAGCCCTCTCGAAGCATTGTTTTTTTCGATAAGTATGCGGAAACGCTCTTGAGGTACGGTTGGCGCTTCTCATCCGCAGGGCGACTCCAGCGTACAGACCAAGAGGGCGTTCGTGCCAGCGAAGCAAACGCTTTGCCTCCAGATGAGGAACGTCCCGATGTCTCGGAGGCGAAACCTGTCACGACGTTTCGAGCCGCTCTTTGGCGAGACTGGGCGAGCGGTCGCAGACTCGCGAAATCACACTCTAGGTGATGTTCGGATCAGGATTTGCACCTGGGCTTGTTCACGAACCAGATCGTGCTCTGAACGCTGCCGTTTGTCCACGCTGGGCCACAACGTCGACACATCAGCTGTAACGAGCTGCGCGCAGATGATTCACTCACCTGGATGACAAGCTCGCGCCGCATGAGATGGTATGTCTCGCGGGTCTGCATCGAACGTGGCTAAACGAGGCCGCATTTGGATGATAAGGGATCAGAGTCATCGAGCGCGTGGGGTACCCTGTCGCGTCACTTTCCAGTACTATTCCAGGTGGATTTTGTTTCGGAGTCGTTGACGTCTCTGTGGGGATCTAGGAGCAGACGTCGCTTGCAGGTCCCGCGCTGCCTGTTTGATTGACGTGCGTTGCTACTTTCATGCAGACCATTCCTTATCCCATCGTGATGAAGAAAGAGGCTGCATGAAACGTTCATCGATTCCTCTAAAAGTTTAGGCATCGCTGCAACATTGTTCCAGATGATAAGCGGAGTCTGGGGCTTGGCCACCGATACTGCCGTTTTCAACGTCGCTTCGCCGACTGGAGTGACCTAGATCGTCGAGGCAGGTCCAGTTTAGGTTGTTCAGAAATGGCCGCAATCACGACAACCACAGATACATGTGACTGTTTCTGAATACGCTATCCGTCGTTTAGATGCCGTGGGGGTTGGTTTGTCGACGCACCGCAGACAGTCGTGTTCGCTTCGCCAGCCTGCAAGATCGAGTCCGCAGTGCGTCGACGAGCCAACCATGATCACGATGCGGCCAAGAATCGCAAGTCAACGCTCCCCTGTCGGTAGCAGATCGAAACTAGGCAGGGATGCGAGCGAGCACGCGGCGAGCCGCCTCAATGGTTCGCTCAATATCCTCGTCGGTGTGCGCGAGCGAGGTGAATCCAGCCTCAAACTGCGATGGAGCCAGGTACACGCCCTCTTCTAGCATTCCGCGATGAAACTTTTTGAACTTTTCCGTGTCCGATTTTTTGGCCTCTTCAAAGCTGTGCACCGGTCCTTTCGTGAAGAACATTCCCCACATGGAAAAAAGCGAACCACCATAGACGTCGTGGCCATAGGACCGAGCTGCCGCCAAGAGTCCATCCACAAGATGCTTGGTAATCCGATCCAGATACTCGTAGGCGCCAGGCCGGCGCAGAATTTCCAGTGTCTTGAGCCCGGCAGCCATGCCGACGGGCGATCCACTCAGCGTCCCTGCCTGATACATCGGACCGGCTGGCGCAACCATCTCCATGATATGGCGAGGACCAGCGTAGGCACCCACGGGGTAACCCCCACCAATGACCTTTCCGAGCGTCGTCAGATCCGGTGTGACCCCGAAATGGTGCTGGGCTCCACCATAGCTGATGCGGAACCCTGTCATGACTTCGTCGAAAAGTAAAAGTGCTCCATCTTGGCGAGTGATCTCACGAAGCTCGGCCAAATAGCCTGGACGAGGAAGAATAAACCCGCTGTTACCAACCACGGGTTCGAGGAACACGCCTGCAATCTCCCCCGGATGTTGCCGGAAGACCTCGCGGATCGCCTCAATATCATTGTACGGCACGACAATGGTTGCCGAAGCGACACTCTTCAAAACACCAGGTGAGTCAGAGAGGCCCAGCGTTGCCACGCCCGACCCCGCAGATACCAAGAAACTATCGCCGTGACCATGATAGCATCCGGTCATTTTCACAATCTTCTCGCGGCCAGTGTAGGCGCGCATCAGGCGCGCCGCCGAGATGCACGCCTCGGTGCCGCTGCTCACGAAACGAACCAGCTCAGCGCTGGGGACCGCTTCCACAATCGCGTGCGCCAACTGGTTCTCCAAATAGGAAGGAGCACCAAACGACAAACCCTTTCGTGCCTGCGCAGTCACCGCTTCGATAACCTCATCGTTCGCACTACCAACAACAGACGGCCCGAACGAGAGCACATAGTCAATGTACTCGTTCCCGTCCACATCAACAATCTTACTCCCTTTGGTTGACTCGAACACAATTGGGTTACCGTCCACCGATCGGAATGCACGCACTGGTGAAGACACACCCCCAGGCATGACCGTAACCGCATCACGCATGAGCTCCTCGGAGCGCTGCGTGTTCAACCGACGCTCCGAAGCGACCGCCACAAGGTCCGTGCTCGTCCGCGACACGACCCGTCGCCTCAGCTCCTGCGGACGAGTCATACCCCAACGTTGAACATGTTTTCGTCGAAAAGAATGAAGTGAACCACGAGTAGGGATCAGAGTGGAAGCAGACAAACTCGTTACGACGAACATGCTTACAACCAGAACGCACTACGAATGATACACGCATCCCGTGGTTGACGATCAGGGCAGTGCGTGTGTGCTCAGCGAGCGCGGCGTCGCCCGGGTGATCCTGTCCATGGGCCGCCGCGTAGGCGAGCGCCGCATCGGCGAGCGGCCGACGCATCTCGATGCGTGCCGGGTGCGCGCGCCAACGACGCCTTCGATCATCCGGACGAATGCTTGCTCATGGATACGTTTCATCGATAGAGTTTCGCAAGATTCTGATTAGATTGGGCGTAAATTTTATGGATTGAATTTGGAAAGCGTGTTGTTGATTCGTATTGGAAGATATCGATATGGTCGTGAGCGTCTTTTTCGATCAGCGGCTCGTGAAGCGCCAGAGGGACCAATTGGGGATGCCTCTCGTCGTCGAGTCGGATGCAGATGCTCGTCGTCGATCGATCAGAGCGCATCGGAAGAGCGTGCTTCATGGCGTCCGGTTTCCTGCGCCAATTGGTTCCATCGTATGGTCTACGCATTTCCCCGTGGAGCGCTTTACAAGTACGCGTTGCATGCAGCATCACAGCGAGAGCGAGTCTGATGCGATGCGAGGTCGAGGGATGTCCCAGTCCATCGCATCGACGAAACCCGTTCTGGAGTACCCAACGGGCGACCTCCGAGATTGTACATGGTCCGATTTGATGCGTCCATGTTCAAAAGCCCCCAAATATAATGCAGGTATTTGGGGAGTGTTCACTTTGTTGTATCTGGGTTCATGGAGGCAGTTGTTCCATTGCGGATGACGCGTTGGGCGAAACGCTCGCTCACCCGTCTTGTCGGCGCGCGCTATGTACGGGGGCGCGCAACCTCGTCCTTTGTGGGGGTTATTATTCTCTACCGATCGGACGTGCATAGATCTGCTAGAGCGAATACGCAACCTCGATTTTATTGAAGACAGCAGGTTGTTGATCAGACAGCGCAGTGGACGACCGGGCCCATAAAACGTGAGAGCGGTGTGTAGCGGTCAGGTTTTCGACCGAGACCCTACGCGCCCTGGATGCTTGAATGGAGCGCACCGAGTCGCGTGCTCGGCACTCCAAGGAACAAGACGATCCGGCTCTTGAACCGGACGTAGCGAGACGGGGAGAAATCGAGCCGCCCGGTTCGAGTGAGGAGCCGGGTCCCGCAGCGCGGCGCTCATTGCCTCTGTTTTTGGCCACGGACGTCCTACCGCACCCTCTTGAAGACTCCGATATCTACGAAGAACAAGTGCTGGCGCTAGAGGATATTCCGGAACCGACAGTTGGAGCGATAATGCGCCTAGCGTTGGCGACTGAGCGTCAGCAGGTGACTCGTTTGCGATTTCTCGTTTTGGGTGCACCTGGTGTGGGCAAGTCGTCCCTGATCAACTCCTTGCTGAACGAAAACCTGTGTTCTGTCTCTGCATGGGAACGAGGCACGACAGCACCACATGTCTGCGCTCGACAGATCGAGTCGGTTGCGCTCGAGTTTATCGACACACCAGGGATAGCACCATGTACACGAACGGGACTGGAGGCGTGCCGACGTCAAGTTCAGCGAATTCGACAGTTTGTGGCCGCACGCGGAAGCGAGGAGCACCCGTATCTGCGTTCGATTCATGCGATTCTCTACGTGATGCGCCTCGATGAGACTCGACTTGATCTGGTGGACTATCAGAACTGGAAAGTGCTCGTGGAGTTCTTCGGTATCGACGTACTTCAACATATGATTTTCGTGTTTACGCACGGTCAGTCATTGCCACCTGGCACGTTAAGTTATCCCGAATATCTACGCGGCCGTCAAGATTATGTGCATGCACTGGTAGAGCGCCTCACGGGACCGCTCCGTGCCGTACGAATTCCAGTTTTTATCGCAGAGAATTCGAGCAAGTGCGCGGTGATCGAAGAGACCGGTGAACGAAAATTGCCTGATGATACGCCCTGGATGACAAGGTTGTACGATGGTGTTCGACAATTCATCTTTCCTACAGAGGCGGATCTTTTCTATCTGGAGAAAGATCCTGATTGTGATCCTGTGCACATCTACATCTTTGATCGTCGCCGACCGCGAGCGGAAGACCGGTACCCGCGCTCGCAGTTGCAGGCGGCGCTCGCAAATCCCTGGTTTCGACGGGTTGGACAATTCGTCGGAGCCATGCTGCTGCGCAGCTACCTGATTCACCAGGAACGCGAGCGATACAATCCGCGACCACATGTGCCTCAGCCGATTGAACGAGATGCCAACAGTCCGCTCGCTATAGCGGCCCGCAGGGCGAATGATCACCGCCTCTACACCCCAGGTATCGAAGAGGACGAAGATTCGTTCTTCGAGGCCAACGGTAATGATGATTTTGTGAATCGACTACGCAACCGCCCTGGTCAAGTTGACCCCGAAGAGCTCAACGTCGAGCGGATCGAAAGCCCCGATGGTCGCTTCGTCGAATACTGGTACACTGAGAAGGAGAACCCAGAAATGGTGCGGATGTATCAGCTCGAGATTCGCGATGATCCCAATGAAAAGCAAGAGGACCAAAGCGAGCACCCGCAAAGTCGGAAGAAAAAACACTAAGCGTATCAGGCAACAGACGGAATCGTTGTCGCAGCGTGACCTGTTTATGCCACAGAGCTGCTCCGCTCGATGATAACCTATCGGGACGTAAGCGATTCGATCAACATAGGAATAGCCATCGCCGCACACACCGTATCACTTGGTTTACCCTGTAAAAGAATCGCGGCACTTGCGATTTTTGTCGCTACGCTCTTGAAGAAGAAGCTGCATCTTGAGGCGTCTTGCCAGGACGCGAAAAAGGAACGCACATTTCCCTGCAGCAGCCGCGCCAACCCAATCGCTGCTGCATAGGAACAAAATAACCCGGGCGAAATCTTGGATCCGAGACGACTCCGAGAGCTCGGTCTCGTTGACGTGCAGCCGGTACTCGGATCCTGTCCAGTCAGCCTTTGTGGTCATCGGACCTGCGGGACCGCTCACCAGAAATCTGAATCTCCCCATCGGTGAAACTGACGCAGGTGCCGCTGTAGTGTTTCGATGCTTCGAAAGGAGCGCCCGCATTCGGGGCATGGCTCCCGTCGGATGCCGTCGTGCATCCGACGAATGTGGGACAGCAGTCCAACGCGGGTCGTCGCCCGATAATCGCATTGCGGACAGGCGTGATCGCGAAGATTCAGATGGACGCCGCGTTCGTGCGCTTCGCAGTGAAAACTAGTCAAGAATCGCTTCTCGCAGTAGCGACAGAGAAACGGTCGAATACCCATGTGAATAGAGCGTCGGTGCGCATGAAGGCCCTTGGCAGATCGATACTTTGCACCACACGTCTCGCAGGAATAATCGTACCTTCGTTCGTGCACGGCTCGAACGTGCCGTAACATGAGATTGCGCTCCGTGAAACGCGCTCCGCACGTGTCACATACATGGTCACGGCGCCGGAAATGCACAACACGAACATGCTTGTAGGACGCTAGTCCGACCAGAGAGTTGTTTGCCACACCAAGGACATTTCGTAAGCGATACGGATGAGGCCCTGTTGGACGCTGGTGCTGGACTGATCGCTATTACGGTATCCGCGTTGACGACAGATAAATCTTTATTGCTTTTAGAGTGGTTCACAGACGGGTCCGGAGCCGACTCTCCAAGCTCCCTCTCAGCAAAGAGTCCGTTCGTCGAAAGCTCTACGCGTGCGGGCACAGTCGACTTGCGCCCAAGCTGCTTACCCTTCAAGTAAAGATGCGTCGGAGATTGCGCTAGCGGCATATTCGCCAACCCCCAAGACGCCATACGAGTCCATCGAAACTGCCGCACCCCAACGGCAGGCCCTGGAAAGAGTACCTTGAGCTGGTTGTCAACCTAGCGATGTTCTTCTGCGAAGCAACCTTTGAACAATATCAGTCGGTGCCAAGGCGTCGTCACCTATACAGCGCTCGATACGCCAGAAGCGCGATCATATGGCGCGGCTGGCAGACGATGGCGGGATTCCCTCGTCACCACCATATGCCACGTGTCTGCATTGACAAATGCGGCATCGCGTGCAGATGCTGCTGGAACGCCAACGGACACGTGGTGGACACGCGACGGCACGCGGCCTGCCGCCAGGTTGTGGACACGTCAGCAGCAGGCATCGTGGACCGATCCTCGGCAGGATGCGCGGCGAATCGAAGGCGTGCGTGTCTCCCGCCAGCAGGCGTTGAGGAAATCGATCCGTTGCGCGCGTACGCATGTCGATGCATTGGGGGCGCTGTGCCCGAAAACGGACCCGCCGAGGAACACACGTTGCGTCATCGTTGTCGATGGCCGTAGCGATGCATCTTCATCGAATCTGAGCGCAACAAGGAGCATTCCAATGCAGTCACTCATTTCATCGGATGGAACGGTTGTGGCGTATGTTGTTGTCCCTCCGTAGAATGAATGCTCCACCGAAAGTTTTTGAGCGCCTCTATGTTTCACGACCGATCGTAGATCAACCATTTGTCTACGATTTGGTTTCGTGGAGTGGCCGTATGCATTCGGCCTCTGGTACAAAGGAATGATGTACCCTGATCTAGCTTCACGTCGGCATCTCGGTGTGAGACGCTTGTCTGTGAATATCTGGATAAAATGTTCGCGTCTAGTGTCAGAGGCTGATCGTGCTTTTTTCGAGACCACTCTTTGAATGGATGACAGTTCAGGGCCGCCATGAACAGCAACTTTGGATATGATATTCTTGTTGAAACAAGTGGCTTTTGAGTGATTCACCACAATGCCGCATCAGTGACAGGAAGCGTGCCTTTGGTTCGGCCGTCCCAAGCGGACCTTCCAACCAGAGCATTCGTCCATCTTTCGTTTCAACTGTTACATCATCGAGTAGCTCGGAATGATCCTTCGAGCGGGCATTAGGGTACTCTACTGACGAACCTTGGCACCATCACTTGAGGGATTCGAACCTGGACGGATGCTTAGGTGGACAATGCGGGTGCGGGTAGGCCGCCCGTTGGTGGCGAATCGGTTTCATTAGCAGCGTTTCGACCACGCTGGCGAGAGGCGCTCCTTCGAAAAAAAGGGGCGCGTGTTCTCTGAATCGGGACAAGTGTTGAATTCTGAGCATCGGAGGCATAGTGCCGTGGTTTTCGGCCAACGCGCAGGCCGAGACGAGAAGGTGGCGTGGAAGCGCTCGACCGTGCGCTATCGTGCCCGCAGACGCCGTCTGGCTTGCCTTGAGACGCTGCACGACGTGCGAAATAGTCCCGATCCGGTAGACTAGGAAAGTAGTTGGCCATACTGCTATAGTCATCTAGAAGCGTCGCTCTCCATGGACCTGATCTGGGACGCGTTTGTAGAGTCTGTGGCGGGCGCGCTGGTTTCAGCTTCCGCAACGGCAGTGGCGGCGTTGGTCTGTTTACCGTTCGGACGACAGCTACGACAGGGTGGGTCACTTTGGTCGCGCTCTCTGAATGAAGTCGGACGTGGTTTCGCTGCTGGGGCCTTGCTGGCTGACGTTGCGCTTCACTTGCTCCCGAGCTGCTTCGCGGAGGGCGTTCACGAAACCCATCGATCTGACGCACACGGTCATAAGCACTCGTATACTGCCTCCGGGGGCCTGTTACTGGGCCTCTTTACCTTTTTTCTGCTGGAAAAACTGATTCAATGGCTGCAGCTCGTTCCGGTGAACGCCAACGCCAACCATGAATCCTCGAAACGAAAGGAGCGACAGACACCATCGTCGTCGTCGGTAGCCACCGTTGGCTGGTTGAACTTGGCAGCAGACGCAGTGCATAACTTTGTCGATGGGATGGCGATTGGAGCTGCGTTTTTAACCCAGCGGCGAATAGGAATCACAACCACAGTGGCGGTGTGGCTTCATGAAGTTCCCCAAGAGGTGGGCGACTTTCTCATTCTTGTTCAAGCGGGGTTCACGCCCATGCGCGCACTCTTCCTGAACTTGGTTTGTGCGCTGAGTGCCGTCGGTGGGACGGTCGCCTTGTTTGGAGTCTACTGGACAATCGGGCATGAGCGTGAATCATTCGTTCAGAAGGCTGCTCCGGAGATGCTTGAAGCGATGCGCAGTCGCGTGCTTCCGTTTGCGGCCGGTGGGCTTCTCTATCTCGCCACAACGAGTCTAATGGCCCAAATGCAGAGCATGCCGCCATTCTACTCATCGACTGGAGGGGGCACCAAGCCACTCAGCGCACGTCAGCAGCATGCGTACCGGAGTGGATGGCAAATCACGGGCCTCGTTGGCGGTTTAGTCAGCATTCTGGGTGTCGAGCATCTCCTCTGAAGACGAGTCGCCGCGCAAACGAGCATTATGCCCCGTAGACGAGCAAGGCCGTTTGAACCAGAATCTCTTGGCGATGTCGATGCCGAGTTCACGTCACTCCAGGATGCCTCGAACCTAGACGTGGACAGCTGCCCAAGGATCGATGATTGCGCTCGCCCCCCCAAACAATCTCCTAGCGCGAACGTGTCCTGCGGTGATGTCCCGAGTCAGCGGAACTGTTCCGACTATGCCAGGCTCCACGTCGTTTCATAAAGTTTCGATTCTTCAGAGTGGATCAGCTTGCTACTGGGGTTTTGGAATCGAGCAGGACCAACGGTTCGCAGCCCGTGCGCGCCCTCCTGCACTGCCAAGAATCCTGACAAGCTTGGTATCATGGTTTGTTTACGAATCTGGACGTTATCCAGCATTTATTCGTCATTCAGATTCGTTTCGGTCACGTCGATGAGGAGGCATTCGACCAAGTCGCATCATAGAGTCATGCAGTGGTGTCTCGTTGAGAGAAAAAGCAGCTTCGTCTCCAATCCGCTTGAATCATCCATCGTTTTGTTTCGGCATCGACGCCCAACGAGACGCCTCATGTCCGAAATGATGACGTAGCATAGCCCCCATCAGACGAGTCCGCGTCAATGACATCTCCCAGCACCAATGGATTCGCTGCTACTCCTTCGAGTCTGAGACTCGTTCCGTCGTGCCATCAATGTTGGTCAGAGATCCCTCCATCACGAGTGTAACGACGGTCGCAGAACTAGGTGCGGATCCCAGCGCCTCCGAGGCACCCTCCGATGCAGGCTCTGTCGCCATACCAGTGTTGCGAACTGGCGTTGCTTGAGTGCGTGCCCTTGCCATGAGGCCCCAAAGCTCCTCCTCCAGATCTGGAAACAGGGGCGCCAGCTTAGCAAAGGTATTCGACCAGCGACTTGCAGCGACCTCCTCCTCGGGCGCCGATGGTGATGGCTCTCGTTCTTCGCTACAGGTCTCGGTTGGCGGAAGCAGAAAGCCGTTCGTGACCATCACCAGGAGGGTGTTCTTCAGCGTCTCGCTGATGTGTTCCGCGAGCGTTTCAGAACCCAGCAGAGATGCGTACTCACTTGTGCGTCGACTCGGAAAGGGCGGAGAGTTTCCACGACTCGAATAGCGCATGGTGGCGAGGGCGTAGAGGCCACAGAGCACGTCAAGGAGCCGCATCCACCACTCGGACAGCAACGACGGACCTGGATCTCGCCATAAAGTATGATGGAGTAGCCAATTTCGGTTCAGGATCATCACAAGTCGAATGAGGGAGCGCTCCAACAGCGTTGGATCATCTTTCGGTATCGTTCCATTGATCAAAGCGAGCTGCAGCGACTCAGCCAGAGGCAACAACACTCCCGAAAAAAGATATTGGCGTTGAGTCTCCGACAGCCTCTGCCATGGCGGCTCCATGAGGATACGTTCCAGCACAACCAGCGCTTCGTGACGAACCGAAAGCGCCCCATGCGAAGTAACACGTTGAGCGAGCCGACCCGCGACCGGCAACCATCGATCCGGAGCCGTTGAGCCCGTCGCGCTGCACCTGTCGAGCGCTCGACGAAAAACTGGATATATCGATGCGGCTGCAGCACGCGCTCGATTCACATTCGGTTGTTCCATCACGGTCAGGAGTGCCTCCAGACACAGCAGGAGCACTTCATCAAACGAAGTGTCTGGAAACTGTGGTGCTTCTGCCTCCCGATGGCGTTCGATCATCTTCAGCAGAAGCGTGAGCGCGTGCCATGCGGTTTGCGAACAAGGCTCCGCCTGCCGTAAGCCATGCTCCAACAGAATGCATATGGTTTGCCAGCCGTCCTCAGGTGGAATCGAGGACGAATGTTGCTCCAGAACACGGTGCAGTCCAGCAACGATCGGCAAACTGATGGCCGAAAAAGTCGTGGATGGTAGCGGAATCAGGAGACGAAGATCCCGAAACACAGACTCGATAAGCGTATTGTTGTTGTTGTTGTTGTTGTCTTCATCATTGTCGTCCTCAGCAGCGGTCTTGGCAAGAGGGAGAAAGCCCGTCGCCAGTCTAAGCAACGCAAAAATAGCACATTCCAAGGACAAGAGCGGCTGATCAACCAAGGTTACCAGCTCCATATGGACCAGGTCGTGAATCATTCGCCAGTGACGCTGCATCCGTACAGGATCGCTCAGAATCACCAAGGAGAGGTGTTCAAGGAGCCACGCTCGTCGCCAAATCGCATAGTCGTGTGCCCGCCTAGCGTGTATTCGTAGTGCTCGGCGAGGAAACCAGCGCTGTTCGAGATCGTCGGCATCGATAGACGCCCCGTGTCCTCTCGTGGCGGTCACCGCACGTTGAGGGCTCGGGCGCTCACCAAGGGATGACGCCTGTAAGCCAAAGGCCCATTCTGCTGCGACTTGAAGGGCCTTCAAAAGCGCGGTCGAAGCATCCTTCCATCGTGAGGGTTCAAAGAGATTTGCGTCGGCCGCTGTCCATACAAGACAATAGCGGGCCAGAAGACGGGCCTCTGCATCGTCATCGGTCCTGCGCAAGTAACGCGGTAGAACGGCTCTCACGAGATCCCAAGAGTCCTCCATGGCGAGCCGACGTCGAGGTTCCGACTCGCGCTGTGATACCGTTGACCTCTTCTCTGCATTCGATGAGTCCTCGCCGTCTACAGGATGCGCCGTCGTCGCAGGGATGCAAGCATTCGTAACGTCCAAGTCCAAGAGGTCGTCCTCTGGATCAGAGAGCGTTCGCTTCAGGTCACGTAACGAGCCCGCTCTACGAAACGATCCTCCTGACTCCCTCACCTGACCTGAATCGGTTTCTTTCCAGTTGTTCTCATCACTGGAGATGTGCTGGGTACTTCCAAAGCCGAGACCAATGCCAGTCAGCAGCGCAGCGATGAAGCCGCCACCATTGCTCTGCGGTTGTGGGGTCGGTTCACGCCCGTCTAGTGGATTTGTGTCCGTCTCGAACGAGTTCGGCATGGGAGGCGAGTCCGTCCAGGCCTCCCGTCCAGTACTCGCGAAACCATTCGGCGACTCGACGGCATGCATGCAGCACAATCATGTTCGGTTTGGCGCCCAATTCCACGCGTTGCAGCTCGAGGAGAATCACAATAGGTAGCATGATGCTTGGCAGTGTCGCTCGAGCGCTGCTTCCGATTCTCCACATAATAAAGCAGCGCCCAACTCCGCTTATAGCCTATCATGGGTAGCACCTGTGTTGTTGAATTCTCGTCCGCAAGCCATTTTTCAACGACCAGATCCCGCAAAATACAAGCCCAACGTGGAGCCAACCCTCCTGTCAATAGTTCGGTGCCATCAGAAAGGCATATGATCGGTAAGGAGCTCGCAGCGGGACCGCACATCAATAGCGGACTAGTGAGTCGCATCTCCACAAGACGGAGGTGGAGCGCGATGAGCGCAAACCAGGCCGTCTGATTCAGACCCGAAACACAACGCGATGCCAAGCCAAAGACGGTGACCAACACCTGCTGGGCTCCGCGATGTCGTCCAAGCCAGGCACAAGATCGAGAGGCAAGTGGGGCACGCTCCCAGCGATCAATCAGCGTCCAGGTGAGGTCCGCTTCCATCAGCGAGACTGGTTTCGTTGATACACTGGTCGTTTGGGCGGCACCTGCAACGGGCCATCGATCATCCAATAAACCAGTCGTCAAGCTAAGCGTCTCTATGACGCTAGCGAGGACCGTCGGCGCATCCAAAATGTAGGCAGTCCACCCGAGACGGTAGAGCAGTCGCACACAAACTTGGACGAGTTCCGCTTTCGTCCGATACCGACATCGCCATTCCCCCTGGTCGTCGACGATGGTGGCCTTCCAGTGCTCCAGACGAGCGAGCCAGCGCTTCGCAGCACGGTATCCGCTGGAAAAGCCGTCGACGCTGTCGTCATCGTCGAGAAGGCTTCGATCCTCATCATCTACAAAATCTGTATCGTCGACGGTGTTCTTGTTATTGCTGTTGTTGATGATGTTGCTGCTGTAGGCAGCGCGACGAACTTGATCATCATCACGGTTGGTCGAATCATCTCCGTCTACATCGCTATGACGTTGAACGACTGGAGGCAAGATGAGCGCAACCAAACGGGACCCATAACTTGCTAGGACTGACGGCCAAACGAGCTGGAGAAGCGTTTGTGCAGTCCTGCCGCCTATCTCCTGAGAGCTCGAGTCGGCCAGGTCGAACGCGTTCCAGTTGTTCCTGAGTACGCAGCTGCGCCTCCCAATGCACAGCGTCTAGAGCAGTGAGTCCGTGATCGTCACTGAGGCGAATTTCACTCTGCTGAATGCGTTCATAGATGCCGCTCAAGTAGTCCGAGGGCAAATCTTTCCCGTCATTGAGTCCGCGGTTATTACGAATAAAGTCATTCACCGTCATTCGGTGCTTCACTTGGTCATGATGCTGGTCGGTATTCAACATAATGATCGCGAAACTGAGTACATGGGTCGCGTCGGCCGAGGCCAACGGCAACCTAGCTCCACGATTCTGAACAAAGTAATGGTTGGCAAACGCTTGCATGATCCGGTCAATTTTCTGACTCTCTCCTGGCAACCGAAACGACTCGAGAAAGAGCCGCAACGCCACATCGATCGAGAGATTTCGCAGGTCGAAGGTTGCGGCATATGAGGCAAGCACTTGTTGACTGAACTGGTCTGGGCTCCCGATGACTTGGCCGATCAGTGCCTTGTCAAGTTCGGGAGTATGGCGGAGAAAAAGCGCCAGCGTGCTTACCGCGTCGCGACGCTCCGCATCGTTCATCGGGAGGTTCTCCTCGAGGTGTCTCCATAGTTCCGAGGCCGAACATTCCCCTTCTTTTGATGAAACAAAGGGTATCGAACGCAAAACTTCCCGACGATGTCGTTTGCTTTTTTTCTGTAGACAGAGTGCTTCCCAATCCGAGACCTCTATCGGCAGCAACAGCGGACACGGGCCATAATCTGGTCGCTGCAGCATCTCGAGTACCGTCCCCAAGACCTGGGCTGCGAACGGATGTCGAGATGCTGCCAAAGTATCAAAGAGAGGCTCCACAGCGTCCATAAACTTCAGACTGCAGTCATAAGCCAGGTACGCACTCCAGAGCAGATCCAAACGCGAACCAAGTTGCCGGAGCACCTGGAAAACAAGTTCTTCACGGAGCGACCCAGCTGCTCGATGAACTGACTCCGAGCGCATCGAAAGATGGCTTGGAATAACGATCGTCAGCAGTGCATGAAAAAACGAAAAAGCATGACTGCCTAGACATTCAACGAGCTTCAGCGAAAGCGGCAGCGCTCGGGTAAGCACCTCCGTCGAGTTTGCCTCCCCAGAGGACGCGCAGCAACGGAGCATTGCGATACTGATTGGACCCAACACGACAGAACGAAGCGCTCCTATTCGAGTGAGCACTGTCTCCGAGTGAAGCCGTGGCGTCTCTCGAACTGCGTCCAGCACAGTCTGCAGTATTCGTAAACCGAGTATTTGAGTCTCGTGGCGGCGACGAGCAGCGTCCGACGAGGAGCTCAGCAGCCCCAGACTGATCCATTCGGTGGCTGGACGTCCACTTGCTTCCTCGCCCCAGAGAGCGTGCCTGAGTTCCAGGTCCACACTCGTCGCCAAGGCCTCCGACGCTGAGGCAGACGATGGTCGCTCTGATGCCTTGAATGATTCGGATTTCTCGGCAGAGACAACTGCCGTAATATCCGCAATGCACGGGTCGATCATGGCAGCAAGGAGTCGAAGCATCCATTCGCGGATCTCGGGACAAAAGTGCCACTGGAATAAGCGTCTCGTCAGGGTAACGAGAGCCTCTTCGCCACGACGACGCAAGAGGAATGATCGATGTCGAGCTCGTCCAATGGCAATATGCAGACACAACATCAGAATCGACTGGAGCACCGCAAACGGTAACGGATCGGTGACCTGATCACCATCGACGTCCTCAGACTTAGAGTGCATCGGTGTTTGTTGCGCGTCTATGGCCAATGCACCCAAAGGAACAAAACCAACTTGTACAATTGTTTCAAGTAGACGTAGGAAATTGACCAAGGCGCCTTCATGAGTCGCTGCCGTGCTTCGTTGCTGATACCAGCGAGTTAGGGTTGCAACGAGCTGCGGTAAGACCCGGCTGCGGGCGTACGCATCGAGCCAGCGGCGGCCGAGAAGCATCAGCTGGTCGATAAAAACCGTCGATGGTACCAAGGGTTTTCGATCCGTCAATGTCCGTGCCACTGGCAGCACCGCCAGGTCTCTTTGCTCATCTAGGACGAGTCCACGCGCAGCACCCTGCTGAAGCAGATGATCCAGTATCTCCAGCGTTGCAGCGACGGCACTTCCTGAAGTGGCAGTCGCCTTCAGAGCCCCAAGTAATGGACGAATGACAAGCGCTCCCGGAATCCATACCAAGCCCCAGTCTGGGCTCGATGACGGCATCTCTAAAACAAGCTCATTCGTTCGTTGCGTCAGATCTTCGTGAAACGTTTCAAAAGCCGCCTGTTGGTGTCCCGGTGAGGCGCTCCATGCTTGTGCGGTGAATGCAGACCTGTCGAGCGCGTCCTCCCCGTCAAGCCTCAGCTGGATCTCATTCGAATTCGACAAATTTCTCTCCACGAGCGCTGTCTGTAGTCGCGTTGGTCTCGGGGACTGTGTCGCGACCGTGCTGGCCGCACGAGCGTTCTCTTCGAGTGGCGGCTCGACGAGGCTGTGAGCCATCGACTCGGCACTCGGATTGAGAGGTGCCCGAAACACGTCCTCAGAGCTCGACTTTTCGCCGCATTCCGACAGCATAGGTGCCGATTTCGAATGTTCTGGTGAGCAAGCCAAATCGAACTTGTTGAGCTCCATCGATTCAGACAGAGTCATCCGGCATATCAACCATGGTTTCGAGTCATGGCTGTCATCGTCATCATGCTCGCCTCCCGTCCTTCTTGCCATATCTCGTGCCGACAGAACAGCAGTTTGCATCAAAAGGAGCCGAGACCACAGCTGGTCAGCCAACGCAAGCCGTTGAGGTTGCTCTGCACTCGACGCAGTCGCTGCACTCCTTCGACACACCGTCCAGAGTTCTTCGAGCGCCTCCAAATAGGCAGAGGCTGGACATAGACCATAGGAAGAACTGCTCAGTGACGCTCCAAGTCCAACGTTCCAGTCATTGAAAGTCCTCGTGGTGCTCGTCGGCGACGGTGCACTGGGCCGGCGCCAGCGTTTCAGGAAGACCTGGCGAGAAGAAGCCGCTGTCGTTAAGGAGTCTGTCCCAAAACCGCCGTTTCGAAGCAACGTTTCCAAGTCTTTCCATAGCAAACGATCGCTACACGCAAGCTCTGGATCAGGCGGTTCCAAACAAGAGGTTGGCGTCGCCGTCGCAGTTGGCTTCCCGAAAGCAGCAGGTCGATCAGCCGTTTCACCACTCGGTGACATCGGGCACCCTGGGCGCACCTCCTTGCGCAGACATTGAAAGGCTCCAAGAAAAGAAGTTACAGGCACACTAAAGGCATCTGTACGATTCATAAGAGCCTTCCGAACAGCTCAGCGGATTCAGTAGTACACAAACTGGAGCGCAGCCAGCAGAGCCCTGTTGGCTTGCAGCGTCACGCCTTCCGGTCCATCGATCGCCCATGGGGTTGAGCCCCAGCATCTCGGCTCTGGGCATATACGGCTGCATTTCATTCGCTGGAGACTCCAGTCTGCTGGCGTCACCACGCAGCTCTAGATAGGTTCTGGAGGAACGAGCCCAGCGCTACGACTTTTCTGCAGCATGCGTTGGAGTGGAAGGTATGCTTCCGAAGAGCGTTTGTTGCAACACGCGATCGAGCAGTGGCTCCCAAGAAGCACGATCGACTTCGTTCTTCAAGGTTGTGTTCGACTTTTTGCATTACCTCGATGCACATAGACGCAGACAGTGCACATCCATCGATGCCAGCAGAGCGAATATGAGATGATGATCGAGCCAAATGCACTGCAGGGCTCGTCAGCGGGCACAATACCCAGGAATCAGGCAGACTCGCGGTAAGAGTAGCGGGCCCCAATCTGACCAATGAGCTCGTTTGGGGCCGCTATCGGTCATGAAAATAGTGCTGTTTGGGATACGGTATCAGCTGTTATGAATCTTGAAGTTTGATCATGCATCGATGTTTCGCAAGCCTCCCTATCCCACATTCCCCACTGCCGAGTATAGGTTTCACTCGACATTTCACTCAAATCACATGCACCCTGTTTTCCTTGTGTCGCTGTTTGCTTGTTTCATCCAAGCACTCACAGAACCACCACGTGCATCTACGCTAGGAAGAGACGGGAAAATACTCGAGTCTCATGCAGACTGAAAACGGGTTGTCGTCGATGTTCGGCCGGTCTGGGACGAGATCGTCGGCAGGCCGCGGCTGCTCCGTCTCGTCGGGCAACTGTTCAGAATGCGTTGTCTGAGCGACGGTGAAGTGTTGCGACGGCTAACCGACTACATGTTCACGTTCTTGTCTAGTTACGTGCACTGGAGCAGTGTGGGCCAGTCATCAAGCCGGCAGGTATGCGACCAGCAAGTACTCATACGGGGTGGTCTTGAACGCAGGGTGCGAGCTGATCACTCCGGCGAGCACCGTTCGTTAAAGCTGCAATCCAGGCGTCGTTTGGTGCATCGTTCGTGGCGTCTTTCGCTGCAGCGCAACTCTGTAGAGTCACCTCCAAAGGATGATGTGGTACTTGGTGGGCCATTCTCGGGTGCTTTCGGAGAATGGTTCTTGACGGAAACTGATGTTCGAGAAGTGCGCGCTTATCGCGCTGGTATGGCGTTGGTGAGTTTGGCGGCAGTCGCTGCCACCGCGACCGCAGTGGGTTGCTGCCGAAACACATCCGAGCCCAGTTGGCCCTGATCAGCTTCCTTACGGTATCATTTATGAGGCCTTGTATTGGACCGGAGTGGCTGGACTTGGGATCGCACTTCGCTACATTCACATCTACATGCGTCCACTGCATCGGGCGCTTCAGTATCTCCTCGGTATCGGTGCAGTCACCTCTGCCATCAGTGATATGGTGGTTTGGTCCACGTCACGCGACCTGTACGCCCACTGGGTCATGACGCATCCGGTGGGTGTCCTAACTGGCGCAGGCTGGGTAGCTGCAGCGCTCACCGGTGTCTTCTTCAAGGAAGCGTTCTGTTTTCGACGCGCCGAAGCGTCTGGGCTCTTCGTGCTGGTCCCCGCTGCTTATGGGTGGCCAGCTGCTGGACTGGTGGAAAGGACCTCAATCAGACACAGGGCTCATGATCAGTGTGGTGATCGCGTCGCTCATGGCGCTCTTCTCGTTTCGAAAAATGAGACAAAATGTACGAGACGATCTCGGGGACAAGTCTGTATTTCTTTATCAACAACAACGGGGTTTGTAAATAAGCATCTGGTGTGTTTTGTTCATGACGCATGATACCTGTTCGTTGAAGGGCCACGAACAGGATATGGACGAGCTGGTTGCTCCCGATGCCAGAACCAGATCGCGGCAGGATAAGGACGCTGTTTCAACCGAAGTTCCCTCAAGTATCTGTCGTAGACATGCCTCTAAAAAGAACGCAAAATGTTCTCGGAAGGACAGTTTTGCCTGCATCAGGAATGCTCGTCCGAGCAAACTGAACTGAAAAAGTCTTTTGGCAGGACGGCGTATCCGTGCTCGATGCCAAAAAGGCGGGCGCTCACAACCTCGAGCAGTGACGACTCGATCTGAACCATACCGTAATCCCCTATGGATACCTTGTCGTAACCAACATCAGAAGCAATGACCTATTTCTGTTTTCGAAGGACGCACCAATCCAAGTCGTTGCGTCGATTGATGCATCGCAAATAGGACCTGGAACAGCATCCAGCGAGAGCGCATGTGTTGACCCGCCCTGTCGATGTGCGCATAACCTATGCTGGATGGAAACGAACCCATTCACCAACGATTTCAAAGAAAACCCTCTAGACGCCTAATCAGCGTTGAGTGTCTACGCACCGGGCACGACAGTGAATCGACACAGGAGCGAGCCCTCGACTGGTCACGTTCCGCGAAAGCGTGTCACAAGCCGTGGACGGCGCCGTCGCGGCCGATCCATCTCGATGGCCCGGGCCGCTCCCGGCAATCTTCGTAGCCAGTTTGGAGTCCTAGCGCTCCAGCCATGAGTAACCTGAAAGACGTTTTTGAGAAAGCAGCAGACCACGTGAAAAAACTGTCAACCGTATCTCAGGATGATCAAAAATATCTTTATGGACGGTATAAGCAGGCAAAAGTTGGCGACTGTAACACAGGGCGGCCGGGGATCCTCAACCCCAAGGAACGCGCCAAGTGGGACGCCTGGAACTCGATCAAGGGCTTGAGCGCTGATGAGGCCATGCGTCAGTACATTTGCAAGGTTGATGCGCTATCAGGGTCCTCATTTTCCTCGGAACTAAAGTAAGTGCGGGTTTAGGTACAGGGTCTGGGCTCGGATCGCTGCCGGCGTATGCGCTGCCGCGAAGACGACTCGGAGCGAGGCCGAGTCTCTTGCGCAGTGTTCCGGAGTGCGATTGCGTACGATATGTGTTCTCATTGTGCTGGAAGTGCAGTTTGGCGATCGGGTTTATTGCACGGCTTGCGTTGGGCAGCGCTCAGGTTTGGGGCAGCGGTTTGGAGCGACGTCGCATCGGCGAATCACTCGGACGAAACCGAGCTCAGCGTTAGGGAACTAGGCATGGACGAGCAGGTGTGGCTCGTCGCTCCATAGAGCGTGACGATTGACGACTACCTTTGATATACCTAAAGGAGAAAGTTTGGGATGGAAATTTTCATGCTTCGCCCAGGAACTGAAATTTGCTTAGGAAAGCGTTACCGCGCGCTATCCTGTGCTCTGCCGATCACGGACCTTGATAAGAGATTGTGTCCGTGCTCGCATGAGCGATGTGATGGCATCTGGGGTCTTGGTACGAATACGATTAACGTCTTCGGGATTGCTAGCACGTCGTGATGGTTATGAGCAGTTCTTGCAAGAGCACTTGATATCCACTTACACGGCCTGTGATGCAGCGAATACTTTTCGAGTACAACTCGGCCTGGAATTTTTGTCCATTCAAATGGTTCGTAAAAACATAGATAGACCTATCTATCGTGCGGCGCTTATTTATCGCTCGAAGCGCCTTCGTACAATAAACTTTGCCCCTCGCGGTTTCCGCACGGTGCGATAGCCTTTGGTCGGTTTGCCCCACGGCGTTACGGAAGGTCGTCCTCCGCTCGTCTTGCCCTCGCCACCGCCATGCGGATGATCGACTGGATTCATGGCAACACCGCGAGTTACAGGTCGACGTCCAAGCCAACGGCGTCGACCAGCTTTGCCATAAGACTGGTTGTGGTGCTCAGGGTTGCTCACGGCACCAACGGTGGCCATGCAATCCAGGTGCACGTACCGAACTTCCCGACTCTGAAGACGCAACAAAGCCAATTTTCGTTTCTCGTCCTTTTCTAGCAATTGCGCGCTGGTGCCTGCCGCACGACAGAGCTTGCCCCCGGAACGGGGTCTCATTTCAATGTTGTGTACCTCTGTTCCGATGGGCAGGAATCGCAGCGGACAAGCGTTGCCAGGTTTCGGCTCCACGGGGCCATCCACACGAGAGACCAGCAGTTCACCAATGCGAATGCCTTGCGGGCAGATGATATACGACAGGCGCGTTTTGGGGCGAGACGCTGCGCGACGTTTGAGAATCCGCACATTCGTTTTCACTACCTCTGACGAACTAAGTGCTCGTTGGCGCTCCTTTTGGTCGTTTTGACCGAGCGCGACATTGGATCGCGACGTTGATACGGCCAGTAGAGGGCCGCTTGAGGACTCGGTAGAGGAGCCATGCGCAACGTCCCCTCCACGAGGCCCCTGAGCGAGATAGACAAGCCGCGGTTCTACCGCTGATGCCGGTGCTGCGGATGCTCGCAATGCGTCCGCGAGACCGCCATAGAGGTCGCTGGCCACTGTCGGCTCTTTGGGTTCCTCTGCATCTGGTAATGGATACCGAAGCAGCGCAATAAGCGCGCTACGGTTCGGGTCGTACTCGATTCGCTCGACGGAACCTGGAAGACCAGCATACAGGCGCCGACCAAAGTCGATGATACGATAGAGACGACGGTGGCCTCCTCCTCGATGCCAGATAGTGATTCTCCCCTGGTTGTTGCGACCACCAGTCGATCGACGCAATCCTTGAGTGAGTTTCTTCACGGGGCGTCCCCGATAAAGAACCGAATAATCGATCAAAGCGGTGGCACGGTTTGACGGCGTTGTGGGCTTGCGCCTCCGAATCTTGGGTCGTGTCGGATCAACCAGCATCGCTCGCTGAGTTGTCTCTTCAGAACCAGTTATTGTGCGAATATCGACGCCAGCAGAACGCAGTCCAAGCGTGGCACTGCAGTGGAGACGTCTTCGCCACTGGGTGGCGACTGCTCGCCAGCCGGCACATATCGTCTGCACTGTCCGCAGAGACTCCAAGCACGACATTTGAGTTGTGCTTGAGATCCAGTCTGACCCAAAGAGTCAGCAGACGCCGTCGACACTGCAACCCCGACCCAACACGGGGCGTTACTGCAGAAGACGGTTCGTTACTCGTCAGCGAGCGCGTCGTGCGAGCGTTGCTTCGGCGACCAGCGATTCTGACGATGCCGCCTGAATGGCGCGCCCAGGTGGCATTGCCAACGAGCGATGGATTGTTGATCAAAGCAAAAGTGACTTGTTCGGGATTGTGATCGTGTTTCAGAACAGGGAGCATTCGCTCGATACTTACTTGAGGACGCGGTCGAGTTTGTGTAGGAGAAATCGGGACCGATCCAGGTGCTGGTCATGCCTCAGGGGCACGGCGTTCGCGCAGCCCTCCGAATGTTATCAAGACGATCATGCACGTCACGTTTCGATTCGTGAAAATCATCGATTTTTTATCTAAAATAGAGGGAAAACTCCATGATTAGCACAGTTGCTGAATGGAGGACTTGGCGCCCGTTTCGGAAACGCGGTCTACTGTGTTCTCATCGGGGAGCAATCTCCATACCTGGGCATAGCGCGTATACCTTCTCCCGAGGTCAATCCCTGCGCTCATCCACAACCATGGTCGCTCTCGACGCGCTACCAGCAACCATGGTGAGCGCAACGACTTTGTCCTGGACAACCACTGGATTTAGATCAGCGTACACCGTCCAGTGCATTGCCATCTACCGTTTTCGAACGCTTGCTTCAGTTTGGTCAAGACGCCTCGTATCCTGGATCGATCCTCCAGTCGAGATCATGCATTGAGTCTCTCACGTGTCAGGGCCTTGTGTTCGCTTGCGAATCCTTCACGGGACCACACAAGATCCTCGAACACACCAGCTACAATGAACCAACCTCGAACATAATTTACGGATAAGGATTCTTGCACGTCGATTTGAAGTCGTTTGCATGATTGCGTGCCTCAAGGATTCACTGTTGGAGTGAATGCACGACCCTTGGCAGGATGGCAGGGCGACCATCGCTGATGCCGACGCTTGTTCCGATCGGCTCGGGGATCGTCCCCAAACGTTCATCAGGAATGGACATTCTTGTCTCCTATGAACATGTGCGCAAGCGTCTGGCCGTTCAGACGGCAGACGAACGGCGTCCGCGAAGGACACGATCGACGGCCGGTGCGGCAACGCAGACACGCACACCACGGTGCGTGCGCATGCGTGTTTGCGCGTGCGCGTGTTGAGCGTTTGTCTAGGAACGAGTTCTCAGAACAGATCAATAGCGTCTCCTTCAACTTCATGACCAGGAAATCGAAAAGTACGCCACAGGTAGGCAGAGTTGCTGATCGGCATGCTAGCACAGGACCGCGTCTCTAGTCGAAGCGGTCGGCGAGGGTTGTGGCGCCTCCCGATACACAAGAGCGCGGGTCTGTGGCACCAGGCGGCAACAACGAGTTCGGACGCTGCTGCTCAACTCTGGGAGTTTTTGTTTCAGTTTCTGCCTGTTGTAGGACGTCGAGGTCACGCGAAATCGAGTGGCAAGTCTACTGCGGAGGAATTGGATGAGTACTTGGCGTTGTTCGCGCGTGGTTGTGGCTCGACAGAGGACAGTCGCGCTGCGCAAGCGTATGTACAAGGAGTTGAGTAACGGAATGTACGATATCGCAACAGACTTTTATGAATGGGGCTGGGGACCTAGTTTCCATTTTGCGGTCTACGGGCCTGACGAGACGTTCCGAGAAGCAACGCGTCGATACGAGTACACCATCGCTTTGCGGCTGAAGCTCGATCCCGACGCTGAGGTGATCGACCTCGGGTGTGGGGTAGGAGGTCCTCTGCGAAATATTGCTCGCTTTGCGCGTTGCCATGTTGTAGGGGTGAACATCTGCGACTATCAGATTCTGCGCGGCCTTCGCTACATAGAGGACGAGGGCCTGATGAATCAGTGCACGATCATCAAAGCCGACTTTAACGATCTTCCGTTCGCAACTAGCTCCAAAGATGGCGCCTATCAAATCGAAGCGACTTGCCACAGCCCTGACAAGCGGAAAACATATTCGGAGGTATTCCGGGTGCTGAAACCGGGCACGCGGTTCGTGGGATACGAATGGGCACTAACGAATCGCTATGACGCATCGAATGCGGAGCATGAACAGCTCAAGTTCGGTATTGAGATCGGTAACGGCATACCGGATCTCATGCGAGCAGAAGAGATCACGCAAGTCCTCACCCAAGTCGGTTTTGAGATTGAAGACGCATATGATGCAGCGGAGCTGAGCGTGAAGCCCTGGTATACACCACTGAGCGGCGAGGATGCCTTTCATTGGAGCGGTTTTCGGCATACGCGTTTGGGGCATCACGTGACACACGCCCTCGTCTCTGCGTTGGAGACGATGCGCATCGCCCCCAAGGGCAGTGCGAAAATGAGCAGAACGCTCATGGACGGGGCGAGAGACCTCGTTGCTGCTGGCAGATTAGGTATTTTTACGCCCTCTTTCTTTATTGTAGCGCGGAAACCTTTGGAGCTGAACACGAACACCAACGTTTCGCACTAGCCAGAATCAGCGCCGCCCCTACGTCCTGTCCACAGAGGGATGCTTTGGGTTGGATTTTACGGTACGGCTCTTGGCACACATCACGGTCGACCGTGAAATCTGAATTCGAGACGAGTTCGCCTGAACAGAGATCCTAGTGTCCGATATCTGAGCCGGCATCGTTTCCAGAAACCGGTCGTTCGCTTCGATGGTACGCGGTGTGGATGACCAAGTCCCCGAATACAAAAAGACACGCCTCGGGAAATGATCAGAATTCTCCCTGCATGCGCTCCTTCATGTCTTGGTTTGGCTCTTTGCGACGTTACGGGTTCCATCGAGATCCTTGGGTGTCGGTCTCATTCTACAACAGTCCCAGTCCGTTTCGACGTCTAGGTACCGTTTCGTATAGCACAGTCACCGGTTTCACGGCATAGAGATTGACTCCGAGGTCGTAAAAGAACCACTGTTGAGCGCTTCATGTGCGTCATCGTTGAGTCCGAGATCCTGGCGAGATGATGCGTAGCCAGCGGAGAAGTTTACAGGGAGACCGCTCCAGCAGACTCGTGGTTATGGCGTGCTAGCGCATGCCCCTCGAACCGATCACCGTCATTCGAGAGTCAGCCATCACTTGTAGACTCGCTGGGCCCATTGCCAAGAACGACAAAAAATCCAGCCTCTCCATGAAACGAAGCTGGTCTGCTCTGCAGAGGGTGGATACCATCGCATCGCAAGCCCCGCTGTCGGTCTGCCCTGTCCGCCAGACGCGCGCTACTGGGTTGCCCCGCCTCGTCGTACACCTTATTCGGTTGCGTTATAACCCGATCGACAGACGCCTCGAGCTTTGGACTCGTTTCTTACAAAAGCCTGGACGACCTGCAGCGTGGGATCGGGGCCGGAGCCTCGAATGCCCTGGCGTTCTCTCCAGTCAGCTTGGGTTCGTCTTGTAGACGCACTCGTGGAGCGTCGAACTGATTGGCGTCAGTTGCAACACCAAAACGACACGTTGCATCTCTTTTTACTTGCGATCGCCTATGAAGAAGGTGTTCATCAGGCTCAATCTATGGCCCAACGTCTGCTTCCACCGATGACGGGTCAACGAGCGGACCATGGCCGTCTCTGGTTTGGCGCGAGCGCCCTGCGCACGCTCTGGAAACAGTATATCCGCGCCACAGCATTTTCGACGTCTTGCCTCGATAACGTACCTGACCACGAAGAACAGTGGCGCCTAGTGGAACGCGTCAATAAGCGCCAAGTTGAAGCACTACTGGCTGCTGCCGCGAACGACTCATCTTCGTCGACTAGGTCCAAGCTACCGTTTACGCTTGTCGAGGCACCGAGTCGAGCGACCGCAACTGCTGGTAGCGGCGTCTATCTCCAGGGACATGCTCGAATAGGAGCAGTTGTCGCATTCTATCCTGGTATTGCATATCGGGCCGCTGTCTGGTCTCACATGCCTGGTTATCCACATGTCGCTGCCCAAAATCCATACTTGTTCGCTCGTTACGATCGGGTTATTATCGACGCCTATCCACAGTTCGACGTGGAGCGAGCACTCATGGACGTACCCGTGCTCGATCGCACACTCCAGCGCCTTGCCGAAAGGCTGAAAGCAAGTCAAGAAAAGCATGACTGGTGGGCGTCACTACATCCGTATGCAATGGGGCACCGAGTGAATCATCCGCCACAGGGAGCGCCTGCCAATGTCATCCCCTGCAGCTGGACTTTTGATTTAGGTCACATTCCACCGAACTTGCTACCATTCATCCCCAACCGCCGTTTCGATGCACCCCGGGTGCGCGAACGCATGGCCGTGCGTCCCTGGCCAGCGGCTTGGACGCTCTATCGCCGTTGGCTCTGGGACTGGGCGAACGACGAGACCGTTCAACCATCACTGATCCCTGGCCTTGTTCTGGTTGCAATGCGGGATCTGCAAAACGAGGAACTCTTTCTCAATTACCGCTATAATCCGACAGCGCTGGAGCGAGTGAACGCACCGGACTGGTACTGGCAGCCTGACGCCGAGGCAGCGCAGCGTCGATGGTCCTAGGCCGTCCAAACACGTGCCGAGTGTCGCGCTCCACGCACCTGTACTGAGGTTTGCACACGATCGGGAACGCTGCATCTGCAGTACGTACCAGCGACCGATTGCGACGGCATTGTTGGATCCCAGCGATGATGAATGTCCCGGCTTGTGGGGACGCATTCATGCGTAAAGTCGCGTGCTCACGCTCTTTGCCTCGGTTTCTGGACAGCGCGTTTTAAGAAACGACGACATCATCAGCATAGTACCGCGGGGTTCATGCACTAGCTCGCAGCGAAGGAGGCTGCGTCACGGTTCAACGACTTGCCCCAGGCAAAGTATGTTGGCTTCCGTGCCCGCGTCCAGATGCGTGTCTTGGGGAGCGCCTCGAAGATCCAGCAAGATGAAAGCCGTGTTTTTCTTCTAGTCGAGTCTTCAGCAGGCGCGCATACAAGCATTCAGGCTCGACGCTGAGTGAACGCTGGCGACTGGGCTGGTCGACGACTCCCCATACTTGAAGGAGCGACGCCGAACCAGCTATTCGAGGGACCGGAGGATTCATTCCGGCTCGGTTGATCACCTCCGGTGCTTGTATAGGCAAAACCAACAGCAGCGTCAGTTTGATTCGATAGACTGAATGCACCGAAGCCGCCACCTGAGCTGACGATTCGACTCGAAGCTTTGCAAAGAAGACTGACTCGTATGTGCGAGTGACCCAAAGGTCAACGGAGCGCTCACTGTGCTCATCATGGACTGACCAAACGTGATTGGTGTTGAGTTGGGTGCTGTGGTTGGGGTCGCAGAACCCCAGCCGGTTGGCAGGTTACCAAAACCTAGCACCTGAACCCAGTGCAGAGGGGGCACCGAATACAGGCCTTGTTTGATCGGTCGTCATCATTGATGTCGATGACGCTGAAACAGGTTCACGCTGAAAGTCGCGTATGCCTCCAGCCATTCCGAAGAAAGGTCCGCTGGTACCATGGACGCTGGGGTCAGCGACTCGCAAAGCTGCAGCAGGAGTGGGTTCGCTCCCTGGCGCTGTCTGCTCAAGTGGTGTGGGTGTCTGCACTGGCGAGAGGTTTTTGCTCACGGCGGATGTCATCGCTGGCCCGGGAACGCGAGGTATCGTTTCGGGTGCTTGTGCTGTCTCATCTCGTCCGTTTCCATGAGGCTTTGATGTCATGGGGTTCGCGGACTCGCGAATCGTTTCTGGCCGACTCGCTGTAGACCCCGCTGTCTCAATGTCGCTCTGTTTGGCCCCGAGCGTCTGTGTAGCAGTTGCGGCTTCGGTCACCGATTCCGCTCTGAACGGATAACGTTGCTCTAAAGTCGACTTATTCTCAGCGACTCGTGGGGCTATCTCCTCCTTGGTGCTTTCTGACGTCGATGGTTCCGTCTGCGTGCTCGCCAAGGCATGCTGTAGCGTGCTGGTAACCAGCTCGAGGGATGCTCTGTCGTCCGCGGTGCCGCGTTGCGATGCCGAGTCCTGTTTTGGGTTTTCAGCGACTCTAGATGCCTGCAGCAAGTGTTTCGGAGCCTCAGCTTGATGATTCAACTTCGATGCTGGTGCAGTCGGCTTTGAAGGACAGTCCGATTGATTCATTCAAGACTGAGGCGGCAGGATCAGACACCTCTCATTACGTTTTCCGTCATAGTATCCGCGCTCGTTGGATGGCGAGCTGTAGTACAAACTCAGTTGGTTCCTCTCTCGCCAACTCCAGTGCCCCGAAATCGAAAGACATACCTTGACGAGAGACCTCTTGTTGACTCTTTGACGCTCCACTCGATGACTGTATCGATGAGAACGAAGATTTCGCAACGTCTGCTTGCGGATGGGAACCCTCATCGGACCCGAGTGGCCGCCTTGTCGAGGACGCCATAGACGCCACGGTAGCATCCGTGGGACGGCCTCGCCCTGCATACTCGGATGCAGGCAGTGCACTCGGCAGCGTTGCTACCACTGCTTTCGAAAGCGTTCCAGAGCACGACGTCTGACTCGATTGGGTCACTGTCGGAGGATGCCGCTTTTCATTTGGCGAGCGATGTTCTGTGTTCTGCGGCTCGAGCGATCGTCCAGATGCTAATGACGTCGTCATTGCTTTCTGCTCTTTCACTTGTCCTGAAATCGTTTGCGCTTCTAGACGACCTATCGAGTCGCGACCATGAGCGAGTGCCTGGCGACGAATCGCTTGACGGAGTCTATGAACGAGCACGGTTCGTGTTCGATCCGCTTTGGGAAGAGGCGTGGATTCCGCAAACAACTGCTTCCCATCGGAAGCTGAGGGTGTCGCGGATGCGATCATGGCTCCAGATGTTGATAATGCTGATACGTTCCAAGCATCATCCATCGAAGACGTGTTTTCTTCATTTTTCTGATCCAGAATTCGATGCAGTGCGAGACGAGAAGCTGGTAATGTCTCGTCGCGAAGCAGTTCTGAAACTTGCTGCGCTCGAGCTGCGAGCGCCTCCCATTCTCTTTGCAACCGCGCGATGGACATGGTGCAGCGGAAAGTCGACTCATAGATCTGACGCAGTCGTTCACCGTATTGGTGCCGAAGATACCAGGTTGCATCCGCCAACGCAACTGACTGACGAGCGTGCTCCTGTGGTGTTGGTGGTGTCTCCTCAAGGATTGCGAGCCAGCGCTGCAGGCGGTTGGCAGCTTTCTGCACTTGCGCTGATTGGTGTTCAATCTGCCGGAGATGTTGCGCGAAGCGTTTCGCATTTGAAAATGGTGATGAAATCAATTCATCATCTGTCGTTGTGGTGGTCTCACCCAAGAGTTGATGCATCTGGCTCTCTAGCATTGGCAAGCGAGTCCACATGAATCCCAGAGACGAGGCGCATTCATGCAGGCTCTGCTTGCTCTCCTTCATGTACTCATGTATGCACTCGCACTGCTCCTGAAGTCTGCCTAGTGGATCCTCGCGCAGCAATTTCAAAGAGTCCTTCGATATGGATCGCTCGAGCATGTTGACGTCGAGCAGACGAACGAGTCGCTCAAACTGCTGCAGAGATCCGACCATAGTTTGTATCATTGTTCGTTGCTGCTGCTGAATGCGTCTCAAAATAGATTGCCCATCATCCTGTATCGTCGTTATCTTGTTGGTCTTGACTGCGTTCGTTTTCAGCAGCTCCAATACGAAGAACAGCGCGTAGATCAGGTAGCGATCTCTCGACTTCCGGCGATGGATTCGTTGCCGGTGAACGAAGCCGGGCCGACGCAGGACTTGCGGGCGTATAGGATGCAGAAAACGTTGTTGCATCGGCGATTTTTGTCGAGGCACCAACTTCTACTCGCTCCATCCCAGCAGATAGCACGGATTGCTGGTTGCAGTCCCGATCCGGTATCATCGCATTCGCTTGGGGGCGCTCAACCACTGAACCGTCGAGGGAGACTCGATCGAAGCGCCTCCCGTCCGCAGCACTCGTCGCTTCCGAGAGTGACATATCAACTCGCGGTGGAGCATGCTCCATGAAAACATCTGAGGAACTTTTCTGAGGGTGTTCGGTATCCAGCGCCAGTGACGTTGGTGTCGCTGGATTCCCATGGACCAGGTCTGTAACGAGTTCTGGGATCGGCGCCCTATTCAAGACTCGTTGCTGATCGTGAGCCCGTCCAGCACTCGCTCGTCCACGGATGCGGAGCCAGTGAAGGAGTCCATTGTTCGTAAAAACAACCAAAACGGGTTCAAATGCAGCAATCTTATCGGCTGACTCCTCAGGACAGTCGTAAAAACAATCCATACCCAGAATTCGTACCCATTCGCTGTTATCGAACTCTGGCAGCTGTGCTCGAAAATCATCTGAGATACGCAAGATTCGCCAAGCGGGAGACGATTGGCCCCAGTGGCTATCTCCAACGAGCTCAAGTTCATCACTGGGGGCCAAGGCACAGACACAAAGGCGCCATTCAGGCACCGCTACGAGATAGCTGATCCAGCGGGACAAGTCATCTGCCGCATCCATAAAGATCGGACATACTTCACCAAGGATGATCCAATGAGGTGCCCGGAAACAAGTGACTTGAGATGTGCTCGATACGCTTTGCTGAGACGTGTGCACAGGTGGGAGTCGCACCAGAGCGAACTGAACCGCGTCAGGTGGTACCGTGAGACTCTCCGCCTCCGTAAACGCGATCAGCGACTCAGACTCGCTGAGTGGTTGCAAACGACACACTTGACGCAACCTACCAGGGGTCTGGAGTGAAATTTGATCCAGTTTCTCGATGGCAGTCACAATGTTCGGTGTCTCGAGGCTGCGACGCAGCGCGAAACGAAGACACAACCATTCGTGATTCGAAAAGACGATGCTCAGCAAAACGTCGCCAGCAGCCACCAGCGTGAGTGCCTGGGTCTCGGCTGCATCCAGGACGAATGCCGACGCTGCATCGTCAGTGAGGACGAAACACGTTAGAGAGGAACACGGGACAACGATCAATCTTGCGGGTAACAATCACACTTGAAGGAGTCCGTGGTATCCAGCACCAAAGCCGATCATAGGTCGATGGTAGCGTAAAGACGAGTCGCAAGTCCGCCATGGCATAGATGAGTGAACGACCCGCGTTTGTGTTCACAGCGACAGCAGCGCCGTCCGCACTTACTTGAAGATCCAAAATGGCACCAAAGGTGGCAACATCGATCGGCTCAGATTTAATCACAGTTTGAGTACCCAGGCGCTGCAGCTGGACAACATCCAACTTCGGAAAGGGGGCTTCTCGCAGCGTCTCTGGCTTCTGATATTGTTGGGCTGCCGCAAGCGTCTCGGCCAGCGGCAAGCGAACAAGCTGGTTAGCCGTAGCGAGCAACAGCACGTTCATCGGTGCAACGGCAACGCAGTGATTCTGCCAGAGCACTCCCGAGCTACAGTGGTCATCCTGGGCCTGGCCAGCGAGACGCCCTTGCACCAAATGAGCCAGCGAGATGACTGCGTGTGGCTCCCGCTGGGCAGCAGCATGGACGGTGTGCTCGCTTATCCGCCCAAGTTGTAAAAAACGCAGGTTTTCCTCCTCGAACACAACATCCGATGCATCCTCCACAGACATGGAGAAATCGTGCTGCCTTGTCTCCACAAGTTGCTCGGTTGTGGACCAGGAACGCAGCAACGTCCGCGAACGCTCGGTCTGGCGAGCAAGCGAAAGCAGTTCAGATGAGTTGACTCTCGTTTGGACGGAGGCGGGTTCGACCCAACCAGGAACGGTGTTGCAGGCTCTGTGTATGAGAACGGAAGCGAAACGGCCCTGTTTTCAGCATGGAAGGCTCGGGCATATGTTGTTGTTTTCATAGGAACGTTTGTTTGGTGTTTTGCTGGTGAGTCACGCTTCAGAGCTGGACAAGTGTCGAAAGCGATCGAGTTGCCTGCTCAGGTCCGTGCAACCAACCTCTTTCAAACAATACGTATCCGTCGAGGGATGGATGGGGCATACTCTACGATCTTTCATTTTGTTTCGACGCAGCGCTTTGTTACCAGGTACTCGAACGTGTGGCAGTGGTGTGATGGCGTGAACGCGCTTGAAACCCTGCTGCCGTTGAACTGCTGGAAAAGGGTGTCTGTTCGGCGCAGCAGCCTTGTTGGTGCTCTAAGAAAACGCACTGCTGTCATTTTTGCACTCGAGTCGAAAAGTACACAATTCTAGCGAACGTGGCTTGGATAAAGCGCTCCTGACGAATGGACGAACTAGGATCAGTTGGTGTGTTTTATGGAGAGCGCTGAACGGATATCGCTATCAAAACTCGAGAGGCGGTAAGACTTGCAGCGCGGGAAGCGTGTCCAGTAGCATGCTTTTTCTCAGTCGCCACTGGGACGACTCTTTACGAGAACTTGATGTCTGTATCGCGGTTGGACAACACCTATGTCGCAACGGCGACAGCTCTGCCCCGTACGGACATTGACCTGCGAACTCGTGAATGACTGCAAAAAAGGACCATGATGCCACTGGTCGCAAGCGCATTCGAGGACTCGGACTCTGGAGAAAGGCACGCAAGATCCTCAGCATCTACCTCGCTTGGTGGCGAAATGGATGACCTTGTGTAAAACCATCCCTAATTTCATGCGGATCTATGATGGTAGTACATTACACTCCAAGATGCGTACTTTGCGTAATGGACGCCACGTCGGATCCTGTCGAGCTCGAACGTCCCCCAGTGCTTGACCGACGTGGCGAAGCACATCGCGCGGTGTCGGCCTATTGACAGGAATCGCATTCAGAAGACGAACTGTTTCCATACCCTCTATGACACGACCTATCACAATATTATCAGCATCGAGCTCCTTCACAAAGACCGCTTGATCATCTACCACGTCAATCGGCAGGATACAGAACTCGAAACCTCGTCCGGGTTCATGGGGAATCGAAATGGTGCCAGCACATCGATGACGCAGCGCGTTCCGGTCTCTTGTCCCAGGAGACAGAAGCATCCGTGGCCTGGATGGAACGCCGCCCAGTTGGACGAGGTCCTCTGACTGTAAAACTCGCCCTAACTCGATACGCTGATCGGGGATGATTCGCGACGCTGTGGTATAGGCATAGCCGAGTGTGCGCCCACCAACGCTCAGTCTCTGTTCCACGAGTTGTTTGAACTGCTCCACAGCCTGCGGCGCCTCTTCTCCGTACAGTCCGAGAATAATAGGCGGCGGCAGCGGCTCGTTCGGACCTCCTACCTGGATCACAAACCGCGCACGATCCGTCACTTTGGCAGCGAGCGCTGCACTGCGACAGTCGTTCGGGCGCCGTTCGTCAGTTGTTGCAGCCCCTGTTGCACCCGATACACCCAGTGACGTAGAGAGCGCGACTCCGGACAAGACTAGAAGATGTCCCAAAAATAACCGCCGGTTCCAGTC
The DNA here is from genome assembly GCA_013995675.1 of Cyanidiococcus yangmingshanensis. Classification (NCBI taxonomy): domain Eukaryota; phylum Rhodophyta; class Bangiophyceae; order Cyanidiales; family Cyanidiaceae; genus Cyanidiococcus; species Cyanidiococcus yangmingshanensis. The sequence continues at coordinate 673,150 of VWRR01000002.1, read as the reverse complement.
TGGCTCGATCGACAACTGGAGACGGCCCGAGTTGAGGCGTGCAAACCCCCTTTTGCACCGCTCTGGAAACGCTGTTGGAGTCGCCCTCCAAACGTCCGTCGTTACGAGGACTCGACGATGAACGCTACCAGCTCGAGTATAACCGACATGAGCTACTGGAATGAACATGCTGTGATGAAACAGACTCGATCAAGGTCGGTGCTGGGACAACGAGTATCCTCGAACAAGAATTGTTCTGAGAACGACAGGGCGAGGAGTTGTATCTCGTGGACGAGCAACACCGACCGTGCGCAGCTGTGGAACGAGAGTTCGAGTGTACCTGGTCGTCGGTTGCCGTTAGGTGAGACGAGAAACTCGTTTTGTTCCCTTTCGTAGGTGAATCAGTCAAGTTTTCTCAGATCAAGTGTCGTTTATTGGTCTCGAGGAAGAAAGCGATGGGTGTCAGGTGTTGGCGGGGTCGCCGGAGACCGCTGCTTTGCGAGTCCGTTTTCCCTGACACGCCTCTCGTCTCACGAGCCGCTTGACCTCGCTGTCTGATTTCACGGCTCGTAGCGGCTGGATTAACGAGTACGCTGGAGGAGTCAGCAGTCGCCTGAACGTTCAACAGAGTTTCTCCTTCGTTCGATCGTTGAAAAGCACACGTCAATAGAGCCTGTCATTCGACGTGTCTCGGAATAAGAGCTTTTCGATCACGACGCCGCAACTGCGGTTGCACGTCCATCATCATCATCTTTTTCCACGTGCTACACTGGATACTGATACCAACTTGGGCCGTGTAAGAAGAGCGTTGCCGTGTCGAAGCGCTTGTCTTCAGAGAAACGGCATCACTTTCAAGTGTTGAAGCTGCTGCGAGAACGTTGACGAACGGTCCAGGCTGTACGCGCTGTGATCGAGACTTGCTCGCGGAGCCGTTGTGGAGCTTGTTTAAGTATGCGTTCATCCTTATCCGGTTCGTCCTCCATCACGAACGCATCCAGTAAAGCGGCGTCCAACTCCTTTCTATAAATAGGAACCGACGTTCATGACTGCGCTCCGTTGTGACTCTCTTGGAGGCGTTTCTGCATACGAGCGAGCTCCTCTGCCAAGCGGCGGTTCAGTGCCGCTAGCTCTGCATTATCTCGCTGTAAACGATGCAACTCTGCATGTCGCTCGATTGCGGTATTAGCCTGAATTTCATTCACATACCGACATAACTCGATGTAGTCTTGCTCCAGTTTGCGCAGTCGCTCTTCGAACTGGATACGTAACTCGGTCGCGGAACCTGCTGCCGCCGCCATACTCGCGGCGAGACTGCGACTTCGCGACACGGCGCGGCTCGCCAGCACACTCGGTCGTTTGCCTAGCGAACTGGCCTCGTACAGAGGCGTTTCGGCGACTTCAGCTGAAGCACTGGGCCGAGAGCCCAAACCAGCGCCACTGCTATGCCGTCGAGCGCCTGCACCGAACGCTGCATAGGCCGCCTCCGCGCTCTCTTCAGAGTAGACGGGCGCGACAACACCACGCTGTATAGCAGGGCTCTCTTTCAGCTCTGTTGCACCACGAACCGTCTCCATAAAGGTATTCTCAGGGAAAAACCCACCCCCTTCAGGCAACAAGCTCGATGCTTGACTCCCAAGCTCAGCAACTAGCTGATCGACATCGATCTCGTCAATAAAGTCAGTTGACAACAGCGGATTGCCTCCATAACCTCCCGCGTTCTGGAGCGATTCTAACTCGGCACGAGGGACTGGCTTCATACGGCGGCGACTGTTGCTCCCACGTACCCGTTTCGCTTGTTCGCTGGCGCTGTCGCTCCATAGAAACACATGCAGCGCCGAGGACAGCCAGAAATCCTTCCGCTGCTCTCCAAAAAAAGATCTCAACCCCCAAAAACTCCGATTATTTACAAACCTTCTCGTAAAAAAGGAAGATGAGGAATCAAGAGAAAAAGGCGCAGCAGAAGCAGTTTCTTCGAATTCAAGAGAAAACCGGTGTTTGTCCGACGCGCCGCCCTGGCATCTTCGTGTCGGTTTCGAATCGCAGACGATTGGCGCGCGCGCATCGGGCCAAAACCAAACGCCTGCGCTGCGCCACCACGGCTGGCGATCGATCGGCTCGAGCGAGCACACGCCGGGGATGGAGGCCGTGCGCGTCGCCTTTTGATTGGAAACCTTGTTGGCGATCGGTTGTGATGAATGCTTGCATGCAGATGTCTCTATGACTGGAAAGCGCGTATGATCAATGATTGGTTATGAAGACACGTTCGGCGTATAGCGATGATGATGATGATTGGGGGTGGTATCGCTCTTTGAGTCATGTGTTGAGGCGCTGGTTCCGTAACGAGGAATCTAGGTTCTTGCCGGGATGTCTAGTTCTAGCATATGAAGGACCTGTTAATGATACGTAAACAGTTCAGATCTATTAGAGACAACCAGCCAACCCAACTGGGTATCGGTGCTGGAAAGGCCAATGATATAGCGGTCCCGTGTCAGGTTCGCTCGGTGCGATACGATACAATGGTGTCTTTAACGTATGGAGGGAGCGCTATTCCGCAAAAATGATGCCGACAGAACCTGAACGGTCCTCTGGGGAACCTGATTGCTCACCAGGCTCCAGAGATGACTCTGGTGCCTCTACATGCCGAGGTGGCGTCATGGGCGTTGGTCGGATGATTGGAATCCTTTCGTTGCGGATGCGAATGTCCTACAGCCGATCGCAGAGATCTAAGCGTCGTTCTGCATAATCTATGATGAAGATTATACAGAGAAGCAACGACCGGACTGCGCTTGCGCTGCCCAGTCCATTGAGATGCCGCGGTGAGACCGAGCCCGGCAGCTCTCGTTGATCCTGACCACCATCTGGCGCGGTTTGCTATCTCCAGGAGCCATACGCCCTCGACGTAAATGCATCCTACAGCCTAGATCTCTTTTCATAGAGTCTGCGCTTGCTCCCATTGCTGCAGCGTCCCTCTTCATTTCATCCAAAGCAATAAGCACATGTTGCTGCTCGCATTGAGCGGTCTTCGCCATGGACTCGCGGATGGTCGGTAGCAACTCTTGGACGGTGTGAGGCGGTAGATACGGAAGCGCCAGTGCAAACTGCGTCCAAAGCGTTGCCCAGAGAGCTGGCAGACGATGAAAGACGGGTAACTCAATGAGACGCACCAGTATGAGCACTAGAATTCCGTTCTCGGCGCATCGTTCACCGCAGCCCCGTTGTGCAAGGTGACGCCAGAGGTAGAGCGCACCGTCGGTACACTCCCAGGGCTCTGGCTCACGAGTGTAGGTGCAGTCCATGCAGCCAACACGTTGGTGACGTGCGCGCATCTTGGGTGCCAGAGAACCACAACTATACATGGTTTGGTTGCTGTGCAGGCCAACATCGTTATCATGGGTCCTTTTCAACGCGTCGAACGTCGTCCTTGTTACGGTCGATGTAGGCACGCACTGCTTCTTGAGCGTTGTCTGGTTTTTGTTCCGTGGCCCGCGGTAATGCCCGACATAAATAGTCGAAAACGCGTTCTAGGTGCGAGCCTTGGAGTTGCGCACCGACCCGAGCCACTGCCTCGGCAGCATGCGCTCTGACTGATGGAATGTGGTCGGCGCAGTGACGAAACCACAAAGCAAACAGTTCATCGATCGTCTCCTCTGGTTGGTCGTCCAGGCCAAATATCGAGGCGAGTGTTGCACAAGCGCTGCTTGCACAATCTCGGACCGGCCAGCTGTCGTCGTGGAAGCACGCCATCAATGCAGCGAACAACTCACCAAGATAGGGCTGCACCAGACAAGGGTCCAAGCGACTCGCGATTTCAGCCATCACATGACAGGAGGCCTCTCTTACTCCGTGATTATCCGCCTGAGATTGCGTTACAAAATAGGGCACCATGTCCGCGAGATAGACGATCACGAGTTCTCGACCATTCGCGCTAAAGAGACTCTGCCAGGTTTTCCGCGCATGCTCGCGAACGCCTTCAGCGAGATAGTGTCGGTTCAGACACAAACGTGGGAGCAGCACGCGATCCACTTCAATTCGATACGTGAGCGGCGTCTGTATCAAGGCCCTGTAGAGTTGCTGCGCGGTAAGGATGCCAGCGTAGCGGACCTGGCTCCAGTTGTCATCGAGACCTCTAGCAATCAGTGGCGCACTTGCCCGAACGACAGCGTCTACGAGTTGTCTGTTCTCCAAAATCTGGCCTTCTGGCCTGTCAAGCAGTCTTACACAGAGCTCGATCAAGCGCCGGAGCACGTCTAGCTGCGTCTCGCGAATGAAGCGGTTGGGATGATTCATGCACGAGGCCAGCACGCCACTCTCTAGAAATGCACTCCGAGCAAGTATGAGGCTCGGTACCACATCCGCCACAGAAATGACATGCATACATGCAGCCACGGCTTCTAAGCAGCTCTTCAGAGCGAACGTCTCGTGATATACTATCGTCGATTTGTTCTGTGCGTCCGAGGTGGCAGCACAGCGGCGACTTTGCACGAGTTGCTCCTCGATCTGACTCAGCAGCAAGGGCACGAGGCGGCTCCAGGCAACCAACCCGCGCTGAGCCACAACTTCTGTTAGGACATGAACGGCTGCCGAGCGAACGACAGACTCTTCGTCGACGAGAAAAGTCGGCGTTGTCGCTTGCAGCGAGTCCAGAAGCGCCTCCAAAGCTTCGCGACCGTGGAACTGACTTGAACGCACCACTGCTGATCGTTCATACTGCTCTGGAGCACTCTCCGTATATGCAACGTCCACATGGACAGGGTCGTGATCCAAGACGGTGCCGTTCAGTGCGGAGGATCTCCGCTCCCAGGAGAGAACAACCGCCGCGAGCGTCAGCGCTCCTGCAACGCGCATCCAGGACGAGGCGCCCTCTGATCCTAACACTGAGTCTAAGCGCTTGAGCACCAACGATAACTCTAACGGATGCAGCGGAAGCAGCGCTTTCAAAGTATCGACAGCCCGCTCCCGCTCCAGCTGCTGTGGACGTTCCAGCTCTGCCAGAGCCGACGTCAGCCTTGTCGCTCTATGACCGACCTCTGTCATCAGAGCAAGCAGTTCGTCCGTCACTGTATGGTAAACGTATTTAAACAGTTAAAGCAAGATGGAGTGAAGCGTCTCGCCCGAACCATGAGCCAGCACCGTACCGCAAACCGAAGCCTACAACTCTTGGAGGAACTGCTGTGCAGTGGCGTCTCTCGACGGGTGTGCGATCCGAGACGGATTCGTGCCCGTCGTGGGGCCCGATGCAGCACAAACCCACTTCGTCTCGCTATGAGCGAAGCATACGATTCTTGTACGAACTTGAACTGATTGGAATGGCTGTGGGACTCTTGAAACCAAGCCAGCGCGAAGAAGGTTATCGACAGAGACCCCAGGAGTGTCTACGCGTTAGAGCCATTCGTAGGACCAGGTAGCTGCATATGCTTGTGTTCTGGTATATGGTCGCAGTTCGTCGACGTGCACCAGTGTGTATGTATCTCAGAAAAGTTTCATTGAGTAAATCTGGTTTCATACAGCGACTCTTCGAGTCGATGCAGCGGATCATAGATATCGTCAAGCCTTCAACACAACCGAACAAGTGATCAGCGTCCTAATCTCTAGCGCTTAGCGATCGAGCAGTTCATCCAGTTCAAGTCGTCGACAAATGCATACCAGCTATCGTGAGACACAGATACCCCTACTCTGCTCAGAAACAGTCCCCGCTTCATTTTTGAGACTCGCTGGTGAGCTTCCGGCCGACGAACGATACTCGAGCGGACCGCCGAGGTCTGCGCTGAAAACGAAACGACTCGCTGGCGTTCGTGTGCGGACCCGTCTATGATATCGCCTCTAGGATGTAGGCTGGTATCAAAGGCGGAATTGAGGTCGTTCTATCTCTGCTTCGCCGGTTGGTCCATCGATTTCACAGGAAAGCGTTTGTGATAACCTCAACAAGTCGGGGTCGCGAAATGAATCACCAAGCGATGATCGTTTGCTTCGGCCTGAGTGACGCTGGTCCCTGCTCGACCAGCTCTGAAGCCTGAAAGTGCACAGTCCCGCGATGTGCCCCTATTATCGAGAAGAGGATTCACACCTGTCTAGAGAGGCTCATACATTCAAACATAAAGATTTCAGACTGAGGATCCTATAATCAGCATGCATACTTTTCATTGGTCCAGTGCAGACTCTAATCTCGTCTCATTTTCATTCGAGTGAGGAGTCTGCGATTCCTCTGGAAGCGTTCCAGTTCTGTTCGATGGAACACTCGACGAAGGTTCGGGCACCACTCGGTTCGAGACACTCCTGGCCGAAATCCGGTGTGCCGCCAGCGAACATTTTCCAAACGCTCGTTTGCTCGAACGTGCGGCTGCGTCGATACCCGGGGAGTGGAAAAGCGAACGCTTTTTCGGTGAGGCGTCCATTTTCAGAAAAAATTGCTTTTATCCGGTGTGAAAGGAAGCAGTTCCTTTAGCTGAGCATAGGAAGCGGTGTCTCAAGGCAGCTGGTATGGACTCGGCGCTACGAACAGATGGCGAGAACGACGCTGTATCGTCTAGGTGACTCGACGCGAGCGACTACAGAGTCGTCGCTCTCAGCGCTGGCGCGGTGGTGGTATCGATCAGCTTCTCAGAAAAATGTGAACCGCGATCTCGACCAACTAATGCAAGGTGATGTTGGGGACGCAGTCGCTGATCGCTCACTCGCGACGGTGCCGCCGCCACGGGTGGCACTGCAGGGGCCACGGCCGCTGCAATCAGCGTCATTCTCGTCGGAACGCTTACGACAGCACCCTAAGGAAGACCATACACACGATTATGAAAACGCGATAGAACAAAGCCAGCGTGCTCACGCTGGAGAGTCTGGAACGGCCTCGACAAGAGTGCCGTCCGAGCGTCGTGGAAGCATTGCGCTCGATGCCTCAGCCGTGCTTCTGTCCGCGGATATGCTTCACACACTTGTGAAGCCAGATATGGCTGGATACCTGTACTACCGCTGGCGCATGCGTTGGCAGCGATGCTGGTTCTCGTTGGATGGTTCCCAGTTGCGCTTTTTTGAACGAGATCCGCGAACGGGTCGACGTGGACGACTCATCCACACGATATCCCTCTTCTATTGGGACTATATTCGAACCCCGAGCTACACCGATCCACGTCGTCCATACATTCTCGAGCTCAAAGACGTGAAGGGCGTTGTTCACTACTTCGCCGCGGATACCGAAGAGGAGCTCATTCGTTGGAAAGAGGCATTTTTTCGAGCCCGCTCCATTGCTCCGCCCGCTCATGCGATTCCTTCGCTTGCCGAGGGCGATCCTGCAAACCCCAAAGCCTCCACGCTGGACCAAGGGAAAGCTGCCTCTGCAGCACATCGTCGAAGCATACGAGGTGCACTGGCGGAGGTGACTCCCCCTCGACATTTGATATGCATCGTGCATGGCATCGGTTCTGACGAGGAGCGTCTGCGTGAGAACCTGAGAAACTTTCATGAGGCCTTGGAAGAAGTCATGCAAACATTCTTCCGGATGCGCTGACGCAGTTCGGAATCAAGACGATCTACTGTCATTGGCGTTCGGCGCTTCGAAGACTTGCGGTGTATCAGCGAATGCTGCAACTGAACCCGCTGGGTGACCAGACTCCATCGCGTTGGCGAACGCTCGTCAATAACAAATTGATGGACATCCTCTTCTACTTGACACCAAGTATCAAACGTTTCATTCAGTGTGAAGTAGTTGCGCAGCTCAATGAAGAATATGAACGCTTTCGACTGAAATATCCCGAGTTTCGTGGGGATATATCGATTCTGGGACACTCTCTAGGCAGCGTCATCTCGTACGAGTTGTTGGTCCAGCAAGTGCTCGGCGATCCAGTGATGCTCGAGCGTGAGGGTTTGCGCTTGCGCTTCCCGGTGCACAATCTCTTCTTGACTGGCTCGCCGCTCGGTCACGTGCTCAATGTCGATGATGAGCTTCGCTCCACCATCGGCTGCTGGCCTTTTCGCCTGGTGAATATCATCAACCCCAGTGATCCTGCAGCGTGCCGTATCGAACCCATTCTGGATCCTTTCTTTGCGGACATTCCGCCGGTGGAGATCCCCACCATGGCTGGAGGCAAAAGCTCCTGGCTCTCTTTCCAGTCGACAGGCCGCCAGAGCCCGTCGTTGACGAATCCAGCAGTGCATCGAGGAGCGCAAGCATCGACCGCACCCAACGTCGACCAAGTCGAGAGCAGTACTCGTTTCGAGACGGCTTCACAGAACGAGCGTCATCCAGGCAGTGCAAATTCTGAATGGGTTGCTGAACCAGGTCCAGTGAGAGCAGCGAGAACAAGCCAGCGAATGTTCAACTCGCCCGGATCAATCGAGTTTCAAGAATGGTTTCCGCAGTTGGATGCCGCGAGGAAGCTTGTTCGCCGTGTTCGGATCGATTATGTCATGCGTCCGAATTTTATGGAGGATCTCTGGGGATTGTCGGCACATCTGAACTACTGGCGCTCACGAGATGTGGCCCATTTTATCATTCATTATATCGTGAGGCAACAGCTGGAACGTGAGCAACGTCATCACGCTTATCGGGCCCAGCTCGAGCGAGGCACGAGCACGCTCAAAGAAAACCACAAGTCCTCAACCAGCATAACCCAAAAAAGTGAGCGAGCGACCTTTGTTGTAGCGTCGAGTACGGCAGGAACGAGACTTGAGGCATCCGGTGAGCCTCTGTCGACGCATTCGAGACGGCCCGACACACCAATCATCGAAAATGCACGGGATGAAAGCGGCTATGTTCCAGCCGCAACCGACGAGGCAGGATCGCGGCACATTGAACAGGTCAGCCAGCTCGATGACAAGAGTTACAGCGATTTCGCAAAAGTCGGAGGAGCCGAGCATCAGGATGCTGAGGGAGCGAATCCTCGGATCAGCAGGGCCCCATCAGCGAACAAGGTATCGACCACGACCAGGAGTCCATCGACCCAGGAGCATTCCGGACTGGACGGCACGCAATGTCACCGCATGCAATCGGAAGACGTTGTAGATGCCGAGGACGCACATCAGGTGCCATTTCAGTCACCCAATCGACTCTCTGTAGCATACCCAACGGTGCGTTCTGCGTTTATGACACGCTTCGGAGGCTTGCGTTCCGTCCCTGACCCGGAAACGGAGGTCAGTGGAACTCCCCCAGAGACTATCTCTAGCGATATCGAGCGAGCAGATGACTCGCTCGGTTCCAACAGGATTTCCCCACTCCGTCCAGCATCCGTATGATTGGAAGAGCACTTGGGGAGCGGCTTGACTCATGGTCGTGCAGGCCGGCATCTGAACTCGCTCGGAAGCGACTGATTCCGTGGTGTCGAAGTCCACGGAGGGGTCTGGTTCGCCTTCTAGTCGCGGATATTCTGCTTCTGGAGTATTCGCTCGAAGGGACCGTTATCGGGGTATCGAAACTTGTTGTGCGTCAGCCCGTTGTGTCTCTGAAAGGCGCACCAGACTCTTGGTGCAGACGATCTCCGTTCGTAACCAGACTTGCTTGAACTGTTTGCTGTAGGGAAACCCGTCCGTTCTGCGCGCTCCAGAGCAATGCCGTCCAAAGCTGATCAACGCGACGCAGATACTCGGAGGGCATGCTCAGGTACTCTATTTCTCGAGGGTCAGCAATCGCTCGCCAAGGACGAGGTTCGCTGAAGTGAGTCTGCTCAAATAAAGGATCATGAGCTGGTCCTTCAAATTCGTCTCCACGGCGCGCATCAACGCTGCATCGTTACATTCATTCAAGTCGGACTGCAGAAGGCTCAGTATCTCTAGAACTTGCGGATCACCGGCATGCTCACCGGTTAGAACATCGCGGACGTATTCGAGAATAATGTCCAAGGAATCGGTCATCTTGCGAAGGCTACGCGTCAAGTTCACGAGTTCATGAGTCGCGCCTCCCAACGGTGCCGAACGAGCCATACGACCAAGGGTCGTATTCGGTCCTGCCCGGGCAATGAGTGTGCGAACAACTCCATCCAACATGAAGCGCTCGGCCTCTGACGGGAGCACTTCAAGTGGCACCGGTTCAAGGTCGGTGCTCATGTTCTGTCGACCAAGGACGGATGCAAACCCTGAATAAGCCTGTAGGAGCGGCGGATAGATCAAGCGCTTGCCGTCCAAGTCCTCACGAACGTCTGGACGTACAAAGAGGCATACGATTTGGTCCACGGGCGCTCCACACTGGCGCGCGAAGAACTCGTGAATCACCATCGATGTAGGGTTGTCGATGCCACCGGTGGTGTACCAGCCAACCACATCGATAGAAGGACCCGCACTTCCATCCTGTAGACACACTGCGCGCATTTGTCGAAAGTAGTCAATATCTAAAGCGACTTGGGTATCTGATTCGCTATGCGGCACAAGAAAACTGCCCCAAACCTCGATGCAGCGACGCACCGCCGCGTTTGGATCTGCTCCCACGAGTCGTTCGTCGTCAAGCGCCCGAGCGTTTCCCAGCAGTGCACCAATAATTCGCCCCTGATCTGGCTTTTTAAGATAAAACTGCTCCAGAATTTCCAAAATAATCGTTGGCGAGACGCGCACGTGAAGCGTCTGTGCGCTCACGCCCGCTATCGGAACGAGGTCCATCAGGGCGTCGGCTGGCGCGTTGATTCAACCTTTTTCGTAATCCCTGTCGCAGGAAGCAGCGACGCTGAGTCCTCTTCCCAGATCTTCTTCCAAAAAGACTAGAATCGACACCGCCCCCGGGTTCGTGAACGAGGGAAACCAGCGCTAGAACAGAAGTCTCGGTTCGAGGGCCGCGCCACCGTCGACGGCGTCGAGCCAGCGGGTGCTGGGCCCGCCCCCCGCTGGATGCTCGGTTGGCGCTCTGCTGCTCCGGACCCGTTTGTTTCGTGTCATGAGGAGGCTACAGAGATCTGTTGTCTTCGTCAATACTTGTCTGGGATCATTTCGGATGAGGAGAATCTGATCTAGTTGGCCAGTTGATTGGATCTAGAGCCCTATCTATGGTATCTCATCGAATCGATTGCGTCGAACATGAGGTCTCTGCGCGTAACGGCGACCCATAGCAGCGAGATGTGTCGCAGCGAACGAGGAATCATGAGACATTCAGTTGCTCGCTCTACCAGATAAATGCAGCCAAAAAATTCCACTTGAAATACTGGCGCTTTTATATACTTGTCGATGAAACGTCCAACGCCTGACATAATAGTCCGTGCTGCAGGGTTGCGGCATCCGTTGCTGCCACTGTTTGGTACGTGGAACGAACGGTCTCAAGTCTAGGTCTACGACCTCAAAAAGAGGTTGCGTTTCCATAACTCGGCTGTCCAACATAGTCCCTATCCATTCGAGATGGTTCACGTGCACTTCCAGCGTCCTCCATGGACAGGGAGTCTCCAAGGAGCAGGGCCGTTCAGTCCAGCGCATCGGGCGAGGACGTGGTTGTCTGCCGACGCGACCCGTCGACCGACTGGCTCTATGGAACGAGGAAGCGGTGGCAGCTCGGAGATACTCTCGACTTGCGCACGAGCATGAAGGATCGTTTGAATCGGATCAGGGAAGCTTGTTTCAACCAATAACAGGATTTGGCAGGAGAGCAACGAGCTCTATGGAGCAGCAGCGTGCGAGTCTTGTTCCAGAGGCGACTTCTGCTACCGTGGACTGGGAACAGGCCGTGGCAGCTCGTATTCACCAGCGTCACGACCAGTTGCTACAGCTTGGTGATCATCTAGTGTTACTATCAGGAGAAGATCAAGCTAATGAAGAGATTTTTACAGATGTTCTTCGTGAAATCAGTGAACTAAGTCGTTCCGCTGAGCGGTTTCTCAAGGTCTGGGAGACTTTTGCGGCGGAGGAGCAGCACCTACTCACAGAGGTGCTGCCTTCGCTCGAGACGACGGTCAGTCACCTGAGGGAGCGTTTCGCTTCTGAACGGACAGAAATAGAGTTTTTAGAGGAACAAAGAATCAAGGAAAAAGATCTGCTTGCGCTTTGTTTTCAGGCTGAGCGGCTCGCTCCTTGTTCTGTGCTCGAACGGAAGCTTGATTGAGCGACGAGATGAACTGGCTGCTGTCCTGGAGAGATGTCTCCAGCAAAAGCAGCGACTCAGGGATTTGCATGAGACGCTCGAGCGTTTACAGCATGTTTCGGTTGGAATGGGTGCGATACTCGGTGTCGACACGAATCGCACGGAGGCAGCGAACCAGCGAAATGGAAATGGGTCTCCTTCAGAGGAGGACGCAACCCAAGCACTCGTATAGGCTGGCGTCTAGAAGCGGACGCTTGGTCGTTGCTATCCTGGTATCAACGGCTTGATTGCATAAATGAAAAGGATGTTTCAGTAGCCCTGTTGCGAGCGAGCCGTCTTTCAGTGCTCCGTTGGATTGGAACAGCCACTCATACGAGTTTGATACGAAAGGCCCTGACCTGACGTTTTGGATCACGGTGACGAGACCCAAGCAATGTACCAAAATGGAATCGATGGTATCGATAGCATTCGGGTTCGGTTGTTTCATCCGATACCTGTATCATCAACGTTTCTGGTGCAACGCCTTGGTGATCACGGAGCTGGGCCCAGGACTTGTCGACTCTGTTGAACATACCAGGAAACAAACTTGAGGGCTTGCTCGGCACTGGGCCACGTGGATATAGAAGCGGGAGCTGGCGAAGCTCATCGGTCTCCGACTGAAGGTGCACTGCGCGACGACATCGAGTCGAACACAGATACTGACAAGTACGACGTCCAGAAAGTACGTCTTTTTCCACATGTGCGAATCAGTGCTTTCCCCACATGCCTTTTGCGGAGCAGGTCCAAATGCTTGCATGCTTGAATGCATCACAGTGGCCTTTGCCTGGCGTGCGCGGAGAACGGGTTTCATCGCAGCTCCAGATGATTTGTCCCGTTGATGAACACTGTCATTGCAGTCGATGCCTGTCCTTTTCGGACGCTTGCATGTAAAAATATTCGTCCGAGCTTACCCATAAAGTCATGAACCCCGAAAACGACTCGCCAGATCCAACCAACAATGATGGTGGCATCGAATCGAACATCAAGCAAACGGTCTTCCCTGTGTGTCTATGCAGGTGACGAACGTCGATGCCCTGGACGTATCGAGAGAGGAAGCGCGCTTTCCTGGGTCCCTAGTGCCTGTGAAACCTATCGATGGTTGACAGCATCGTTCTGAGGGCTCGTCGTCCTGAGTCACCCGCTGTGAACGCGTGGCGCGCTGTCCACGCCAAACGCTGAAAACGTTGCTGGTCTCGTAGAGCGAACCGCACAAGCAGCGCTTTCGTCGAAACAGAGATTCAGAAGGGTTCTGTTGCAGTGCTCGAGTTTAGACGGAGCACTGCGGCGGGTAACGCTATGGATATGCTTACTGCATTTACAGTCGGATACGGGCAGATTCAAGGACGGAAACGGGCAGAGGTTTGTCGCTATTCGAGGGTATCCCTGTCGACTCGACGCCCGACGAAGCGCGTGGCGGTTTTTCGTACGCGTTGGAGGATGGGTGAGCAACCCAGCCCGTCGCATCAAGATCGGGTACCAGCACCACAACAGAGGATGTCTTCGGCGTCGGGACCAAAACGACCACAGCAGCCACAGCCTAGTCAGGAGCAGACTTGGTACGGCTTGCTTGCTTTTGTGGTGATCATGGTGCTATTCCTGGGCGGTCTGGGAATCACCATAGCGCGGAGTTTTTTCTAGACGAGGGCATCAAGACCCGAGGAAACGGTTGGTATAGAGAATGCACAGACATTGCGCTATGTAGGCGTGGTGACGCTCAAAGCCGAATAGGGGCAGCGAGGGTGTCGATACTGAACGAGGCCTCAATGCACTTGTTGTTTCTGCTGCTCTTTTTCTTTGGTCACGTTTTCGAAGGGCGTCTCGATACATCCCCGGCATGCGCATGAATGTTCTCGTGGTGTTCGCTCTGGCTCAGGTGGAGCCCGATGAATCGGCTCGCCCAGAGCTTGACGTGCTCTTCGATGGCTTGTCGTCCGCATCTTCGAGTCGACGAGTGTTGCGGGCGCCATCCTCCTCGTTCGGAGTCGTATACGATGAGCTTGTAGACGAGGAGTCGCCACGAAGAATCATTCCCTGATGGGTCGTGGTAATATTTTTGGGTCGCGCCTCGCCACCGGGCGTTGTAGACTCGCTGCGTTTCCCTGGTGCACTCCCAGAGCCATTGCTGCCACCAGCAGCAACAGTACCAGCGTTCACATTCAGTTCATGACTGGCTATGTTTTTGCTATCGCTACCGAGACCCGGCTCTCTTGACGTTTTGCTGGGTGCCCTGTCGTGATTGGATTCAAAGTTCGCGTTCGACGGTGGTATTCCGGCTCCCGCCAAAGTCGTCGGATTCGGCATCGAGGATCTGGGGGACGCATCCCCACGACCAGGGGAGGCCGTGCTTGATGTGGGAACTGCTTGTCGTTCACGGCCATGTTCGGTGGCCCGCGCTCCGCTGTCGCCAACGCGATACTCGGTTGAGGCACTGCCCACAGTGGAATCGGTTTCGCTCCCAATAGCTCGCAGACGGGCTGTAGCTCCGTAAATATCCGGATTGGTTCCATCGCGAAGGTCCCGGACTAGCGTGGTCGCCAGACGAGCTCCGTTTTTTCGCAAGATCTCATGTATTCGAAGCATAATATCCTGTTGTGTCTTCATGTAGGACTCGAGGAACACCTGCTTCGTGTAACAGCTGAGCCAAATGTTGCAGCTGAACTCCGTGAAGCCTTCCACGTACACCATTCGATGCTGCTTAGGATCCAAATCCGGATGAGACACCAGCATTGTCCGAATATCGTCAACAACCGCTTTGACCACAAGCATATCCTCGATCCGTAGATGTAGCGTCTTCTTGATCCGTCGATTGGTCATTCGTGAAGGATTCTCGATGATCAACGTTGAAAACTTCGAGTTGGGGATGTACAGAGGACGCTTCTCCCAAGTACGCACCCTGGTTAAATACCAGCCAATATCTTCCACAAAGCCGTCAATGGGGTCGTCCTCGTTGATGCTTCGGATCCATTCACCCACCGTGAACGGGCGCGTCAGATAAATCATAAACCCGGAAAAGAAGTTGGAGATCACCTCCCGACCAGCGAAACCGATCGCAACACCACCGATACCACCGAATGCCAACACTGCCTGAATATTGACTCCGAACGTATCCAAGCTGATGAGTAGCGCCACCACGACGGTCGCGACGCTAGCAATACGGCTGACTGCATCTACCTGCGCCTGGTCGATACCTCGACGCTGCGAATCCGGCGCGCGGAGAAAACGCAAGCGGATTTTGTCCACCCATCGTAAAAGGAACATGGTTGCTGCAATAATAATGCCCAGCTCGCGCAAAGGATGCAAATACTTGATGATACCCGTTGCTGCCAGCGGACGCGAGACCGCCTCTGCCATGTAGGTGCCGACCAGTGTTACCGCAAAAATCTCAAGCGGTCGCTGCATACATTCAAAGACCGAATCCTCGAATGGCAGCGTCGTTCCTTTCGGGTCTACGGACTGGAAACGCTTGTAGAGCCAGCGCAGCGACCGGTTCACGCCGTAACGCAACAGGATCAATAGCGCAATCACCAATGTCAATTGGGACAGGAAGGCGCTCCAGTTTCGAGAAAATAACATATACCAAATCCAACCCATCAAGGGTGCTGTTAGGGCTCGAATACGTTCATCAAGGCGCATAGGGTGCTCGAACGCGCTCTCTGGGCTCAACGAGTCCGGTAGTTCGTTGCCGTGAAGGCTAGAGTTGCCTCTCGCGTCACTCTCCTGGTCGAGCACTGGCGGATCAATTGGAGAAACCGCTTCGATCTCACCGAGGGAAACGCGCTTGTCGAGCCAGTCGCTGGAAGGCCCAGGATCAGTCCCGCCGAGCTCACGCAACGGTTGAAGTCGATCAAGGCCCGAGCCCGGACGCAACCTCGGTGCCCCGTCAGCAGGCGAGCGCTTCGGCGCCCCCCAACGTGGAATACGCAGACGAATATGATGACGTTTCTTCGTGCCACTCGTTCCCTCCAACGTTGGTCCTGAACCCTCGTCGCTACTATCCAAGGGATGCTTTGTGACGGTGTTCGAGCCATAACCCTCACTTCGGTCGCTGGACCGAAGTCGCTCGCGAGCAATAACTTCCTCCTCGTAGCGTCGGAGAGCGTTGGCATCCACGTATTGCGTTGTTGGCTCCGAAAACGGAGCGTTCACAGCCAACGGCAACACAAAGTTCATCGAGAACGTTCGTCGCCATCGAGCAGAGAAGCGCTGCTGCCGTTCCGTTGCTCGAAACAAGTGCCGCTGTCCTCGAAGAGAGACGCCAACAACAGAGACAAAACCGCAACTTTGGGAACGCGCTCCCAGTGTCTGCACAGCACAGCAAGGCACCAAGTCACCAGCCACAAGCACAAAGCCCCAGGGACACTGCAGGCCTCCCCAGCTGTTCTTGGTGCGAAACCCAACCATGCTCCGTTCGTTACAGAAGCCCCTTCGCTGCTATCAACCCACACCAAATACACCCCCCCGGCAATCAGTACCGAGGTAATCAAACACGTGAACACGAACAGCGACTGTTCCGTGTTCAGGAACCCTCGCAGGCCGTTACCAACAGTGCCGTGTCCAGGGTACACGTGTCGCGCCCACGTGGTCTGCCCCCAAGAATAGCATCCAAATCGAAAATCGTTGCGCGAATTTGGACGACCAAAGGCCTCAGCCAGCCAGCCAGCCAGCCAGCCAGCCAGCGCTTCCGCGAACGCGCGCGATCGTTGCGGCCGCGCCTGCAGACATGCATCGACACAACGATCGGATGCGTCGTCCCCGGGCGGTGTGTGTCTCTGGGGAACGGGGTGCGCCGTCCGCTGGCCAATGGCACGCGCACGTCGATGTCGAGCCAAGGTGGCGTGTGGGGGCGCCCTGTCGGATGGAGGCACAACGTCTGTGTTTGCGCCCGTTGCGAGCTTGGTCACCAGCGCGGCGTATATTGTTCCGTCGGGTGTGTACTGAAAGCTATCAAGACCGTTGGCAGTGTCTTCTCGGTCACGTCCGCGCTCGTGTGCGGCTTGATGACGACCATTGAGAATAATGTGCGGTTATCTTTCCGAAACCCGAATATCTATGTGCCGCCTCGACGAGGGATCGTGCGAACCAAGATCGTCTGTACAATAGGGCCTGCTACTCGTTCGAAAGAGGTTTTAACGGCGCTCTTGCGGTCGGGGATGAACGTGATGCGTCTCAACTTTTCGCATGGTACGCATGAGTACCACGCTGGAACCATAGCGTTGCTTCGTGAGGTGCTTGCGGAGACGAAACGAACTTGTGCGATCATGCTAGATACGCGCGGTCCGGAGATTCGGACGGCCTTGCTCGAGGAGCAGTGTGGTGGAGAGGTTTTGTTGCAGGCGGGTCAGGAGTTTATGCTCTATGGGGGCCTCACGGAGCCGGAGCGTCAGCGCGGGAACGCCAAAGGAGTCTACCAGAACTGTCCGGATTTGAGCGCGTTTCTCAAGCCTGGCGCACCCGTGCTCATTGACGATGGCCTCATTGCGATGGTTGCCGAGGAGATCGAGGCTGATCGGGTACGCTGTCGGGTGATGAACGATGGCGTGCTTGGTGAACGCAAAGGCATCAACTTGCCTGGGGCGACGGTGAATCTTCCCGCAATGACGGAAAGCGACCAGCGTGATCTTCTCTTTGGTATCGCGCAAGGTGTAGATTTTGTGGCCGCCTCATTTATCCGCAAGCGCGCTGACGTCGAACAGATTCGAGCGTTCTTACGAGAGCATGGCGGCGCATCGATTCAGATCATCAGCAAGATTCGAAAACCAGGAGGGTTTGGAAAACTTTGATGATATTCTGGAGGCGAGTGATGGCATCATGGTAGCCAGGGGTGACCTTGGCGTCGAGGTGCGCCTTGAGCTAGTCGCCTTGTGCCCAGAAACACATGATTAGTAAATGTAATGTAGCGGGGAAACCGGTCATCACAGCGACGCAAATGCTTGAGTCGATGATCAAGAACCCACGCCCGACGCGGGCTGAAGTGAGCGACGTAGCAAATGCGGTCTTTGATGGCACCGATTGTGTCATGCTGAGCGGTGAGACTGCAAAAGGCCTCTATCCTGTGCAGGCCGTTCAAACGATGGTGAATATCTGTATGGAAGCGGAACGCGCACTGGACCATGCGGCTGTCTTTCAGGCGATTCGCAATTTCGCCCGCACCCACGAGCTA
The DNA here is from genome assembly GCA_013995675.1 of Cyanidiococcus yangmingshanensis. Classification (NCBI taxonomy): domain Eukaryota; phylum Rhodophyta; class Bangiophyceae; order Cyanidiales; family Cyanidiaceae; genus Cyanidiococcus; species Cyanidiococcus yangmingshanensis. The sequence continues at coordinate 654,995 of VWRR01000002.1, read as the reverse complement.
TCTGTTACAGAAGCGATTGCTTCGTCGGCAGTGAAAGCGGCCTATGACTTGAAGGCCGCAATGATTCTCTGCCTCAGTGAGACTGGGCGGACGGCTCGACTTGTGTGCAAGTACCGGCCTTCCTGTCCGTGTCTGGTGCTCACCTCCAATGAACTGACGGCTCGACAGTGTCTCTTGTCGCGCGACTGCTTCCCAGTTGTCGTCGGAAGCATGATCGGAACGGAGAGTCTGATTGCGCGTGGTCTGCAGACAGCTCGAGCGGGTGGCATCATTACCAAGGGCGAGCTGGTCATCCTCATATCTGGCATGCGAGAAGGCGTTTCGGGATCGACGAATTTGCTTCGAATCATCACCGTCGAAGACTGTGGATGACGTGTGGGTGACCAATGCGCACTCATGAACTCGACGTTGGCCATTGGTAGTGACGCGCGTGTCGGACGTTGAAAAACCGGCGAGCGATCCATGCAGGCTGATCATTCTGCGGGCGCTGGGGCCTGGGTCCATCGACCTTGTTGCGCATCACCATGACGCCTGGATAGTGCTCCCTATCGTCGATACCTAGTCTTCGCAAAAAGCGTCCTTGGATTCGTTTCGCCTCGATTCGTGGTTTATAGCGACTCTCTTGATCAAGACGACCGTTTATTGAATACTGCCCATCTGTATACGCTCTTGAAGTGAGCACAAGCGTCTAGTGAACATGTGTTTTTCTTCTCCGAAACAAAGTATCATTCTTGCAATCAAGCATGGGTGAACGGGCATCCGCGGATACCCCTTCATTCGGCGGTATACGAATGCGTCTGTGATAGCACCGGACCCAGGCGTTGCTTCAAGATCCATGTTGTATCATGAGACCTGCAAATAGGAATCCCTGGAAAATATCTATGATGATGATGATGATGATGAACGCAATAAGCTCGCTCACGAGGATTGGTGGAGACCTGCGCTGATCGAGCCGACCACCATGCATCAGCGTTCACCCCTGCAACGGACTATTGCCCCGCAAATGCGCAAGAGATGGACGACGTCCTTCGTTGCGATGAGCACTAGAAGTATATTTCAGAGGAATGGTGGCGACTTGGTCCCATACGACCACACCAGACAGCCAATATAGTGCTGCAGTGGGCGATCCTCGGAAACGACCGTACCCTTTATGATCATAGCGGCCTGGGCCCAGAGCGTGCACCTTGCCAAACTTTCCGATACGAGGCTGGAAACGCCGAACAGAGGGCCTCGGTTCCATTCAATGCTCCACGGTCTATCGATTGAGCGCAGCTGTATCAAAAATCGTATCCAGGGCAACGGTGGGCGGTTTGCGAGCATGCATTGACGTGTTTGACCCCGCAAATGCGCAAGAGATGGACGACGCGCTGAAGAACTCCATCGGGGTGCGTCGCGGACTCGACCAGTGTCGGCACGACGCGAAAGCCTCCGGCGATGGCCGAGCGAGCACCACCAAGATCCAGATCGGTTTCTCGGAAAGCCTCGCACTCGAGTTTGGCAGTGCTCCATAGGTTGCGTGCTTGGCGCGTCGACCATGAAGAACGATTTCGAACAAGTCCAAGTGGAGGCACGGATCTCAACCAGGCGATCCTTCCCAGTAGAGATGATCGTTCGAAGGATGGCTCATTTACACAAAAATCATAGCTTGATGTTGAAGTTGCTCTTGTTGCCGCTCCTGGAATTCTATAAATTGCTTGATCGCTGCAGCCATTGGCAGAAGAAGGAATCTCAGTAACGGAATCAGCGGAAGTAACGGAATCGCAATGATGGTGCCGATCAGCGATACCCAGTAGAGAGCAATAAAGACACCTAACCACCGTGCCGATTGGATGCTCACTGCTCGCAGACCGACGACGTCAATGATGATGTTGGTTACGCAGACCACACCATTGATGATCGCGTTGGGAACGCTTCCCATTTCATGGGCAATCAACGCGTCCAACCAGGTGATACTTAAAAGGACAAAAAAGATCGCGTCAAAGAGGAGTAGAATACGAAAGGCACGAACGCGTCGCTCGTGCATTTCGAGTTCAGCAACACTTAGGTCAAATGTCTCGGGGTCACCGGTAGCCATGGACTCGTCATGAGAGGCGTCACGGATGAAGAGCGAACGAACCTGCATCGCTGCCATCCGTAGTCGTGATTGTTCCGCAGCCTGTTGCTGTTCCTCCGCGCGCAAGTGCTCTTTTCGCTCGAGAGCTTCCCTGTTCACTGCAATCGCGTAGGAGAGGTCAGGCTGGGACACTAGCCGATGAGCGTGGATCTCCCAACTGTGCTGCGCCGATAGAAAGTCACCAATGGCTGCACTGAGCATTTCGGGGCCGTCGGTACCTTCATGACCCACTCCTGTATCATCGTCGTCATCGCTGAGTTCCTGCTCTAGCTGAAGCGTATTGTATGGCTGATTTGGGGCAGTCCCAGCACCTCCGGTTGCGTGACGCGGTCCGCGCCACTCGAAAAGCCGTCGAAAGAGACGTTTCCAAGACCAGCGTTTTGGCCGAACCGCTGCGTTAAAAAGCACCGGTTCTTGCGCACGCCCTTGCTCCAAGTCAACGCTATCAGTACGTTCTAGAGAGAGGGGCTCGCCTGAGGGATGCCCGATCATCCGTGTCGGCCCCGTCGGAGCGCTATCGCTGAGGGCCTCAATCTCGTTGATACCCTCTCTGTTACTATCTTCAGCCTCGATTGCGTCGGGGGCGCCCACGCACCCCGCATTCATCTGCTCTGCCCGACGAGGCGTCACAGTGCCATCTGGCTGCGCTGGCAGACGTTCGTATCGTCCTTGTCGTCGTCGACTTCTCGCTTTCCATCGGCTATCGCGAGGACGCCCCCTCGTTTGGCCTGGTACAGTCGCTCCAGTGGACCCCGATTCCCCTTTATCAAGAACATCTGCTCCTTGGTACACAAACTCTAGGTCTTCGGAGCCGTATTCGCTCAGTTTCCGCTCGGGGGAGTGCTCGTACACCTTGGCCGGGTCCCCGTCCAGGGAGGCGTCGCAGGAAGTCTCGGCAACGGCTCGACCTTGCCAGGGCTCGAACACCGCCTCTTGACCCAGACGTGAATCATCTGTCTCCAGGACACCCCAACTGTGCTCATCAAGCGGTGCTTTACCAATGCTACCGCCTTCCATGGGCAGCGGTATCCAAAAAAAGGGGTCTGAACACCTTGAACGGACACACTACAACAATTGCGCCCGATGAGCGCTGTCCGGTCATCTCATCGAGAAGCGACCAGGGCGCTTTGACTGCGAATAACCCTTCGACGAACCACGAATACGGTTTCGGGACGTTCATTTTTTATGAGACACTCTGTGGATAAGGTTTGCCTGGAGGTCCTGCTTAAATTATCTTTCAGTGTGATCTTGAACTTGTACGCGTGAACGCTTGCCAGAACGGTTCTTGGGTACTCGCCAGCTGAGAGAGATCGACGGCTCTCTAGACCGCGCCCTGGGGCACGCGACAACTGGCCTCGGCGTGGTGCGACCGCGGTTTCAGTACCAGCTGGTGTCCGCTAGAGAAGATCGTTTGTGATGGAGGTCGGGCCGCGTGGACTGGTCTCTATCCATCCGTTGGCGCTTTTTCGAATCGCCGACGCCTATACGTGCGCACTGAAGAAGCGCCGAGAGTCGCTTGGAGCCGTAACCAGAAGCCATGAGGCTGGCTCAGACACTACGGCTCAGGGTATTCTTCTGGGAACGAAGCGTGTTCAGTCCTACGGGTCGCGGTTGACATCATCGCGAAAGTACTTGCCAGAAGAGGGTGCCGAATGGGAGGTCATGCTCGCACTCGAGTGTGCGCCACTGACTCCGCATAACATTGAACGCGTCTACGAGGCAGCTTGTCTCGCTCATCCAAACAAGGCGCTGCTCGGATGGTATACTGCAAAGAGCCCACCTGTAGCGGGAGGAGCAACAACCTCCTATGCACAGCTGCTCAGTATCGAGGCAGCGATCATACACCAGTTTCAGCAGGAAGCGCTCTGGCTCGAAATTCGAATGGAGCCGCCTCCATCAGCGAACAATCGAGATGTCGTCCCACAAATGCAGGCATGGTTGGTAACACCTCGGATACAGCATCAGGACTGCAATGTGACGGTAACCGACACCATGGACGCGCACCTCAAACGAGGCTGGGATGACCTGCTGGCGAGTCTCAGCGTCTGTGCATTATCGCTCACAGTCGAGGAATCTGAGGCAGAACGATGGGTTATGGAGACTTTGCGTCATAAGCCGACGAGGAACGAACTGATTCGCTCCGAGACAAGCGCGTGGACGTCTCGTGATGAGCACCACGACACTTCAAGTCGCGAGGACGCGTTTGCCAAACCAAGGAAGGAGGCAAGCACGGAGACAACGCATCCCGCAGGAGACTTGATGTCCTCGGGTGGTGGTTTTTCCCACGAGCGCTCTGGGACGGCGTGGCTTGCACATCGGCCTGACTCCTGAAGCGACTATGGTCCATTACGGACTTTCCGCTGTCACAGGAGATGATGCTGATGGGTCGTCGCCGAATTGCATGACCCAGGTTGACGCGCTCAGAGCTGCGATGGCACTCGCTCTGCGGAGCGTGCGGGACACAGCAAGTTGCGAGCGCTTGCAAGCTCAGCTGTGCAGTCTCGAGCAGGCAACAAGAATGCTCCTCGAGCGCGTGCGAACGATCCGAGCCGTATTCGACGCTATCGAATTTCGCTTTGGATCCTGCCCAAGTGCCGAAGATTTGGTTTATCTACCGGAAGCAGAGGCGTCACTTTGGGGGGAGCTTCATCGCTGTTTGGCGAGGATTCCTTTCGACGAGTATACAGATTCGGCACCGGACGTGTGTGCGGTTTCTCGCTTTATATCCGAAGGTATGGACGTCGCTGTCGCCATGGAAGGTCTCTGTCTGGAGGCAGCCGGCTTGGCAACGCTTTACGAGCGCTTGGCGGTGCATCGGTTTCCGATGCGTTCCAGGCGACGAGTCGCTCCCGTATAAACGACCATATTCAGGGGAAGTTGTATCGCAACCAATCCGATGCTTCCAAAGCTTTCGTTTTCCTGGGGGCCACGCGCACAACCTTGGGCCTGAGGTTGTTGACAGGGACATGCGAACGCATCTATTCGGATGCGTCAGGCGAATGTCCCGTCTTTGCATTGCAAGGGGCAAATACGGTTCACGGAACATCTTGGTTTCAGGGTTTCCAAGCAGTACCCTTTGCTCCTCGAGTTCGCACCATTGGTCCATGTTGTTGCCATCGCGTTACGGTGTTCGATAAAGGGGCTGAAGATCTCGCAACTTGTCGAGTCGAGTCGCACTAGGCTCTCTGAATATCCAGAAGGGCACGTATCGAGTTCCCATTGTTTGAATGCTCTATTCGAGTCGATGTACGGAATCGCCTCGGGCGTGACACGCTTGGAAGGATAATCTTTGAGCTCATTCAACTAGAGGAGCCGGTTCCTCTTCAAAAAACGAGCTCGCGACTTCAACGAATGAGTCGTTCGTTTCGGATGAAAATGTCGATGCTTCAGAATGAGCGCCCACGAGCCATAGCCGAACAATTCGATTCCCTTTCGCAGCTCTGCATCCTCTTCGGTGGTGAAGCGCACCACGGCCGAGCGCGATATCTGCGGCACTGGCGGAGGATAACGCTCTGGTTGCAAACCCAACTGTTCCGCTCGCTTTCGAAGCGATTGCGGTGCCCGATGAGACATCTGAAGCCGGTCCTGTATTCGATTCAGAATGAGTCGCCAATGGCCCATGCCGTAAGCACGAATACCATCGAGCAGAGCCTCGTCTTCATCGGGCGTGTAGCGCACATGCGCTTGATGGCTGTCTGCATCCAGCGTTGATGACGGCTGCGTCGGAGCGTCCTGTCTTTGTGTCGGCCCGGTGGTCTCGTTTGGCGTTTGGTCAGTCACCGCCTCTGGTGCCCGTGACGGTTCGCGGTTTGCCTCTCCTTTCAGCGGCGTATGTATGTTTGCTTCGGTCGAATTCAGACGGTCTCGAGCCATTCCTGGTTTGTTCGGCCTCGGGCTTGGTCGCCGATCATCGGATGCTGATGGCTCGGACCGAGCTAGCAATGTCCGCTTTCCGGACTTTTGACGCTTCGTCTCTGTGTCTGGCATTGCCTCATTCGATTCCGTATACCGTAAAGCCTCTGCGATCGGGTCCTTCACAGCGGGTGAGGCCCCTTGTGCTAGCTGTTGTGTGGCTGAGCGTTGAGCTGGCGCGTCTTTCAAAGGTGAATTGGCCTTCGAATCTGAGCGACTGCTTGGTCGCGTATCCCGCTTATCAGGCGATGACGGTGCATGTTTCGTTCTTTTTGCGGGCGTTTTAGCCCCGGGTGTTTGGCGGTGATGCGCTATACTGGGTGACCCCTTGGAGGTCGCCTTGAGCGGACGGGGCGACCGTGCCGAGCCCTGCATATGGCGAGATCGTGCAGGGCTGGATTCACTCTCAGCTGCTGGGGTCACAGACGATTCGTTCGCAGGCGGTTTCCGGATGAATCTTGGCGGGCGGGACCGGCGCCGGGGACGCCTCGTCATCACAAACTTTCGTCTCATCTCCAAGAGGCGGTGGGGCAGGTGATGACGAGTGTTTCTCTTTCGTCGAGAAAGCCTCGATGTCCTGAGACAATTCGGTCAAGTTCCGCGATCATTGCCGAAAGCGGTGGCTCGCCCAGCCATTCAAGCAGCGCGTTGGTGTATGCTTCTACAATTGAAACGATCCGCTCTGTTGGGAACCGCGAAGCAACGAGCTTCCGATATTGAGCCGAAAACGATTCACTGATTTTGGCAGAATTCGGTTGCTGGTCTTGGCCATCTCTTTTTGGACCAAGATGCTTTGCGTCGACGAAAATGGACTCCAGCTCATGCAAGCGTTGTTGAGCGAGGCCAGAGCCATATGAGGGATCTTCCTGTACGAGCTCCCTGAGAGGTCTCGAGTCCAACACTAGCCTTTCCTCGCCATGCATATTCTCTAGTCCGTCAAGCAGAACATACTGCGTAAGCAACTCGAGCATCAGTTTCTGGAAAAGTTTCTGGCCCTCATGAAACGATCGCGGATGAGAGGAATAGACGACGTTCGCGATTTCAAGAATCCGCTCTGGAGTCTCGAAAAGGGAAAGCAGTCGCAAACGATCCCTCAAATAGCGGGCCATGGTTCTTCCATGAAGACGTTCCAGAAAGATGGAGCCTTCCGCGTATGCATGCAGGCGTGAGACGGTATGATCTGCTGCAAGCGCCTTCTGAAGAAGCTCGACACCCATCGGCTCGTGGGCAGCGAGTTCCTCCAGAGAGGCAGCGACCTTGTCCGCTTCCGTCCAGTTCCTCCAGTCACCAGTTGTTGGCATCTAGTGAAAAAATCTTAGCGATACACAGCGATGAAGCAAGCCACCTCGGTTAGGTCGTAAAGAACCCTCCGTTGACGTAGACGCGCCACGGGCCTCAAGCTTCAGGACTCTGGTGGGTTTCCGCCCCTAGAGGCCTAAGTACCCTATAACGTCCGAAGTTCGATCACCGTGCCTCGACCTCTGAGGGTGTAGGCACGCTCCCCTGCGTCAACGACCAAAAAACCGTTTGGAGAAGTTGCCCCAGAGGCTATGGTGGCAGCCGCAATCTTTGCCCCTCCAAGTGCTTCCGAGTACCTGGAACAAGCCTAGAGGAGTCTTGTACACGTCTGAAAGTTGGTTGTGTCTGCAATATCGCAAGCGTCAATCCAGTGGTCGTTTCTACGCGGAGGTACGATTGAACGCAGGCGTCACTGCCCTATGATGGACATCGAAACGGAGCGTCTCTGGTGCCGAATTCAAAATGGCGGAACGGATCGGGCGCCGAGGTATCGACGCGGCACACCCGTGAGATATGCTCTGTTCAAGGGGAACGTTCCGAGCGCGTGACTATGAAAGCGACGTTGACTCGGGAAGAACACGGGTGAAATGAATGTTATATATAGAGTTGCGTTTGTGTATGCAGCGCGATGGCAACGAGCCGGGGATCAAACCTCCGAGTTGTTGGTGCTGAAGCGAACTTGTTACGGTGGCGCCCAAGAACGCACCAAGTTGCTAGGTCAGCGCTGCTGCCGAAGGTACACCGTTCGGCGTCGATGTCTGAAGCTTTCGCCCATCATCCACTCGATCCCTATCTTGAAGACATCCGCTACGTCGCTGCGGGCTGAATTGGACGGGGAACAGGAGGGATCACCGGCAGAACGGCGGCCGCTCCAACTCCCCTTGGCGCGGGAGCTGGACGAAGCACTCAATTCACCTGCTTACGAGCTCGTGCTTACCGGCATGATTGTGACTGTATCTGCGTTGTACGCCGTTGAGACGTTGCCGCAGCTTACCATAGAGCTGCGCACCATCCTTATGCGGATTGAGGCGTTCATCTCGTCGATATTTGTCGTCGAGTACCTGCTGCGATTCTATTCTCAGGGCCTCGATCCTCGCTATTTGCTGAGAAAAGCCATGCTGATTGATTTTGTGAGCATATTCCCCCTTTTTGTCGCTCAGGGTTTCGTGAGTGATGCATTTGAATTACAGTTCGTGCGTCTACTCCGCGTGCTCCGCATTCTGCGCCTGGAACGCCTGGTCGAGGAGGATACCTTCCGTCGTTTCTTCCTGGGACGCGCGGATGCTGCGTACGCCGAGTACAAGTTGCGCATTGCACAGATTGTGTTCACCTTGGCGAGCATCATTTGGGTAACCAGCGGACTGATATACGACGCGGAACATGGTTCGAACCCGCAGTTCCAAACTTACTTTGATGCGCTTTACTTCTCTATCGTGAGCCTGACCACGGTGGGATTAGGTGATTTGGCACCTCGCACTCCGTTGGGCAAGCTCACCATCTCTCTAGCGATACTTGTCGGGGTCGCAATCATCCCGTTTCAATTGGGGCAGCTCGGGAGGGCTCTTTTCACTTCCGATGCGGCGCACGAGCACGGTTCTGACGGATCGAGTTTCCTATATAATCAAATGGCTCGTGGCGTTGAATGTTCCCGATGCGGCCAAAAGAACCATAGCCGTGACGCGCGCTACTGCCGAATATGCGGAGAGAAATTGACCTAGCGGCACCGGTAACGGCCAAAACGGTGCGCAATCGACAGGGCGAGGAGCCGAGTCAGAACGTACCGGTGCAACCAAGGAAAGTGCTTGAGCGCTCGCCTGCACCAGTGGTGTGCTCTTGATTTCTACAAACTGTCGATATGAGCAAGCGCATCTCCCTCGAACGAAGTAACCTGAACGCGACCTGAGTCTCCCAGGCTCGCCCAGGCAGTAGCGTTGTCTGACCATTGCCTCGAATGGAGGCAGTTCGAGGCCCTGCCCAAGCTAGTGGGTACAATCCCTCGCTCGCATTTGGCAGCCTCAAACGGGCCGCCTTGCCAGGACATTTCGAAAACCTTGCAATATCACCACACGCCCAGTTGCGTTGCGGATGAAGCCGCTACCAGTTGCATGGTCAGACCTGTTCCATGAAACCGTCGTGAGGAACCGAGGCGTGGACGCTCGACAGCCGCCCCGAAAGGCCAGCGCTCAGAATCCATCAATGGTTCGGTGAGCATAGCTATTTCAACCCAAGCACTATCCTCTGTCGTTCATTTACGAATCAGATTTCTAGTTAAGAACGTTGTCACCCAATCATTTTCGTGCACATACTGTTTTGACCCTCGTGCACCCGACCGACCTGTCTAACTTTAGAATGAATCGCGCACCAAGAGGTTTTCCTTTCTGGATGAGTCTTGCGAGTGCTGAATGCCGCTGGCGATGGCTCTCAGTATCGTTGCCTGTGCACGCACGCACGCATGCACGCACTCACTCGACATGTCGATGGTTTTTTGCGTGTCGCAACGCCGCGATTTCGCTGCGATGACGTTGCAAATCCGCCCTGTAGGCGGGGTCAAGGAGCCGTTGACGTAGTTCAGCGCCTGCAGCCAGACGTTGTTGCATCCATCCAATCCTATCTGCTTGCAGTTGGCGATGTTTTTGGGCACGTTTCGCGTTGGATTGCGCAGTATGCAATGAGTTCTTTGGCCCGTCGCTCGTCCACAAGCTGTGATGCTTTCCACGGGGCCAGCTCGGCGGCTTCGACGCAGCACCTGTTTGGTCACTGCTTTTTTAGGCGATTCAGTGCTAACGCCGGTTGTAGGTTCTGGCTCACCAGTCTGTGGTGTGCTTTGGTTCGATTCGGCTCTCGCAAGAGCAGCGGCGACACGTCGTTTGCGATTCAGGGTCCGCCTTCGCGCCTCAAGTACCCGATGACGATAGAAGGGGTCAGCCCAATGACGCCTTGCTGCTAAGGAACGCATGTTTCGAAAATGATAGGCGAGACTGACCTGAGTTTTTTCGTTTTGTTCAACAATCATGGTCATAGAGCAGCGTTCACTGGGTGTGTCCCGCGGTGACGCCAGAGCACGTGCACGCTCACTGACTGAGACAGCTTTCTGTTGCTTGATGGTCTGCCATGAAGGATGCAGGTCGCACAGTAGAACGACCCACCTGGGTATTGCCTTGGCGCTGCTGTTTGGGCGTAACTGCTGACTCAGGCCGCAGCCGCAGGATGTCATTACGGGTATGTTCTCGGCGCTTTGCGCATGATTCTTGGGCTGCTTCGGTCCCATTTTCGATACCCAATTTTGCTTCTCTCCATCCTTTCGCATTCGTTCGAGGGAGCGGAAATCCATTCCACACACCAGCTCACCGGGTAAGTAAGCGACCAAGCACGGATGGACTCAAGGTCAAGTCATAGGACCGCACAACGTCTGTAGCGATTTCACCTCGTTGCGGAGCCAGCTCTGGCCAAAGACCCGCCTCGCACGCCAACTCGGGAAGCAGTACTGGGCTCGGTGGACGCTTTTGCAGACAGTGCAGACGGAGGGCGCTCCGCTGCTGGCGTCGGCGCCGACCAGCACACTGCGCGTCCCAGCAACCGCGAGGACAAGGTTGCGACCCCGATAGCACGGCCGCTACAACCAACGGCCACAAACCCCAGCATTTCCGGTCGCGGGCAACTCAGCTTCACCCGCGCACCAGCATTCATAGCCTCAACAGCAAGTGCCGTACTGCTCGAGTGACGTCCGCCATCGCAAGCTCGTGCATCCCCTTTCGAAAACCAACCAGTATAGCATGGCATAGGAGAGGCGCAAACCGACTGTAGCGTCACAAGTAGCTATGGTTTGTGGTCCAACGCTATGCAGCACAGTCGTCCAAGCGCGCGTACACACGTGCCACCCTGACGGCGGTGTCGTTACCGAGCTTTTACGGCGGAAGTGTGTTGCCTAGTAACGCCGCCGTCCGTAGCGCATCCCTGCCGAGATGGAGGCGTTTCAGAACCGACCCATTCGCCGACGCCGAGCGATCCATCGCGTGTTCGAGGGATCGTCGACGCCGTGTCACATGCCGCCATGCGTGTCGTGGTGTGACACGGGGTCCTCTATCGCAGGGCGCACGCCGCAACGGAATCGGCGTCGTGCACACGCATGCGCGCGCACCGATGGCTGGGGTCGTTGTCGTCGATGGCGCAGGCGGTTTCCCTACCGGCAGCATGCTGTCTCGAGCATTCATGGCTCAGGGTTATTCAGTGAACGGAAACCTCAGGGCGGACGGAATCGAGAGGTGTCAAGATCATGACGCTCCCGCGACTACTTTGGAGTAGCTGGGAAGCGTGAGGCGCCCGTGGTGCACAGAACCTCAACGATAAAGAAGCAATCTGTGCTGGAATAGGCGCGTGGTGGTCACCTTGTCATAGGGGATCCGCGTTTGGTGATTTGGATGGCAAGCTAGGAGGCCGCAATGGTGGACAGGCACGTTTCTCGAAGCATATCCCCCGTCGGCGGGAGGAGAGACCCAGCTCGGCCTTTGGAACTTGTCTCTATCCATTGTGGAAATGCGCGATACGTAGATCGCATTGTGAATCATCAGGTCCGGTCCAACACATCGTGCTCACTGGATGTTGCTTGTGGCAGCGGAGAGCGATCCCGAATGGTTCCTAGCTTTTCAAGTTCGCGACAAAAAGGCCCTAAAGCGTTTCGTATGCTGGCGCGAATCCTGCTTCGCTCGTCGCCGTGCTCATCATGACCCTCAAGACAGATCAGGACAAAAGTGTGTGGCGTGAGTGTTTCGAGGAATGCTTCGCCGTTCCCATGAATGAGTTCAAGCGCCCCAAACATGGCTCCTGAACGCACGCAAGCCAATCTGAGACGTTTCAGCACGAGACTCATTTTCTCGAAGGCTTCCGCATCCGCCAGATTGAACGGCTCCAAAGTCTCCACAAGTTTCGACTCCTGCAAAAGCGGCGCGCTGGCACATCGCTCGGGCTTTTGCCAAGGCCAACGAGAACGTCTCTGGACGTCCTGACGAGCAGTGCCGGTACTCGCCTCCGATGCATCCTTTTTCCCGCGAAACTCAGCCTCAGGACCGCTACTCGAACCGAACCAAGCGAACCAACGATTCGCTCGCGCTGATGTCGTCGCTCGCCCCATCTCTCGAGAGCGGCGGCGTTGCAACAAAGCGCCTGCATGCCCCAGGGCCAGCAGGGAAACGCTCTCGAAGAGAACCACTAGCTGCACAAACCATTCATCGCAGATCGCCTGCAAAGCGCTTTGCACCTCTGAAGCCTCTGGTAACAGTGACCGCGCGATTGTAGACCAGGCATGGTAGAGCGAGGCGTCCCAGATTGAGGTGGCGAAGCAGCGAATTCGGTCGATAGAGGCTGCCTCGCAGCAGTAGCGGCCAATGCGCTGCAGCACGCTCGCACGGGTGGTCATGGGCACTGTATCGGTCTTGTGGATGAGGACGAATCGCTGTGGAGTCGGTGTCTGTTTCGCTGCGACCAGCTCAGTGACTGCGCGAATCCAGTTCCAGTCAGTTCCAAAGTCCGCCTTACAAACATCAACGAGAAAAACCAGTGCGAGAACTCGATTTTCACGAACTAGCCGCGAAAGTCGAGCAGCGTCCGAAGCGAAAACGGGAGGCTGCAGATCGACCGTCCAGAGCGCAACGGAGCCAAAAAGGCTCGGAGACGACAAGTTCGAAACTGAGCCCCAGCGTTCAGCATTTTTCTCCGTAAATTTGTTCGGCTCTCCCAACAGAATGGAACGAATGGTGCGCTTCCCCGAGCCACGTCCTCCTAACAGGAGAATTGCACGTCCTTTGGCTCCGGAAGGGTCTCGGTCTGTGCCATCTTCATCGCAACCTGCAAGCATAAACAGTTTAATAGACGTTGAGGCCTGCAAAAGTCACGCGAGCGCAGCACTCAGCTTCTGAACTGGTTGCCGCCGGCGCACTCTAAAGCAGCCAACCGCTTGTCGTCCGTGACCGCAGCACACTAGTGCGAACCCGAAGCAGCGCTACGACGCAACCGACACGCCCTCGTCGGCAGCAGCCCGCGTTGCCGCACCATCGAAGCGGTCACCGCTCAGCGCCTGGCACCCCGGGGCGTCCCCGAAACGAACGCGGACACGCCTCCCGGCCGCACGCGAACGTCTCGGGCACATACCAGATTTCAGACCGAATCAACGCTTTCCCGAATACTGTGTCCGGTAACTGCCATTTCGCATGCAGCACAACCAGAGGTATCACCAAAAAGAATCTGATCGGATGAGCATGCCGTGGTACGACGCGATCAACCTAATACTGGACAGCTCGTCTCATGGAATGATACGGCTCCTTGCCTTGGTTCAGTTTCGGCCAGCACGATGAAACGACCGAAACTCGATCCGTATAGGCCCATCCACCGTATTATCGCGCCCCAAACGAGGGCGCACGCGGATACCCCGTGGCGGCTCCATGTATCGGGGAGAGACTTGTCCAGGCTCCCTGGACGCATTGTTCGCCACAAAGAAAAACAGTTCGATGACCATTCGCTGTCCTGCTTCTGAACCGAGATGCACGCTGCGGCCATGACTCGACAGACGTGAGGATCACCGATGCAAGGGCTCTCGTGCGCTTTCGAGAACCCGGCTCCTCGCGAGGCAAAGCGCGATGCGTCACGCCCATCGCACCGCGTGACCAGCGATCGTCGAGCACGATGCCAAACGCGCTGTGCAAGTTGCTGCTCAAGCACCGCAGTCCAACGGAAGCAGCTGCAACGATGAGCGATCCTTCAGAAAGACTCCCTTTATTCGATCAAAGGGGACGTGATCACGGTGAGTTGGATCCTAGTGGAGGGGTTTCGGTGTTTGGATCCGCGGACCGTGATGCGGAACGCGCGCGGGGGCGCCGTTTTCGACGCAGCCTGATCCTCGTTGCGATTGGTTTAGGCGCCGTCTTGTTTCTATTTATGATGCACCCCTTTGGCCTGGATAGTGCTGAGAAACCGAGATCAGTTCAGGGTGGACCTGGTTTCAATAGTTCGCAGTCGAAGATTCTGCAGGAAATTAAAGCGTTTGTGGATGGAGAGGCAGACCCTTGCAAGGACTTTTATGCGTATGCATGTGGGGGTTTCTTGCAACGACACCCGATACCTCCACAGGAAGCACGATGGGGTACTTCGGATCTTATGGAAGAGCGCAGTACGCAAGCACTGCTCTCGATCATCGAAGAACTACGAGCACCAGCGAGATCGTCTCGTTCGCCGAGCGAGCAGCGGGTGGTCGATTTTTTCAATGCCTGTAAGCGTGCGGGCCAGCCGAGCCTGATCGATGACCAAGAGGATGAGGCCCGTGTCGCCCCAGCCGATGGGGATTCGAGCTTCCTCGGCACGAGCGGCTTTGGGCGTATTCTCTCTCGGCTTGAGAACGTGACCGATCCAACGCAGCTTTTCGCCACGCTCGGAGAAGTTCATCGAAGCGTTTTGGATCCGCAGGGAAACCTTCCAAGACCATTTTTTTCGTATGAGGTACTGCCCGATGGCATGCATCCGGAGATAATGGTGCTGACATTGGAGCAGGGCGGGCTCGGCTTGCCGACCAGAGAATACTATACTGATGAGAACTATAGAGATATTCTGGACGAGTATCCAAAGCATGTGTATCGTATGCTGACGTTAAGCGGTGTCAATGCGGCAGATGCAGCTCAGGCAGCCTCATTCATTGTGCAATGGGAGACCGAGCTGGCCAAGGCTTCGGCTCCGGAGGCAGAACTTGGCGACAACGCGTGGGCAACCTACAATCCAACGAATCTGTCGGCGTTGCAAGAGCGCATCGCTCCTGCAATCTCCTGGGACGTTTACCTACGGACGCTTCTTGCTGGTACTGGGAAAGATTCAGCCACGGTGCCTTTGGTGATTGAATGGCCCCCGTTTTTGAAGCGCTTGAATGATATGGTGGCAACGAAAACGACAGCAAACAACATCAGCGATTTGGCCATGTATATGCGCTGGCACGTTCTGAACGCTTTTGCGGGAGCAGCGGGCGACTCTCCGATCGCAGCGGAGCATTTTCGCTTTTTCGGCCAGATCGTGGAAGGGAAACGGAGCCTGCCCGACTTGGACGAGCAATGTCTCGCTCTTGTGGACGCCCATGTCGGTGATGACCTCGGTCGCCTCTACGTCGAGCGCTTTTTCAGCGATGACATCCATCGTGACGCCGATCGCCTTATCCAGAACATTGAACAAGAGTTTGGAACGATTCTGAGGCACGATGATGGCTCTTGGCTTGGATCGGACTCATTGCGTGCAGCGTTGAATAAGTTGCGTCTCGTTCGCAACAATGTGGGCTACCCGGCTCGCTGGCCCGACTACAGCGCGCTGCGTCTGAATGAAACGGACCTACTGGCCAATGTCTACGCATGTCGACAGTTAAGAAACGACGCGATTTTAAGACAGATCGGCAATGCTCGCGACCCAACCCTCTGGGATATGACCCCGATCACCGTGAACGCCTACTACGATCCACTATCAAACTCGATGAACATACCGGCCGCGAACTTTGCTCCCAATTTCTACTCGCCGCTCTATCCCGAAGCGGTGAATTACGGTGCTCTGGGGAACGTAATCGGACACGAGCTGGGCCATGCCTTCGATTCTGGTGGCCGACACTACGACGCAAACGGTCGCCTCTCCAACTGGATGAACGCTCGCGCTGTGGAGGAGTACGATCGTCGCGCGAAATGTATGACGGATCTTTACGATCATTTTCGAGTCAACGGCAGACCAGTGAATGGACGCCTGACCTTACAAGAGAACTTGGCGGATCTCACTGGCATGAAGACTTCCCACGCTGCATACAACCGCGTGGTGAGAGAGCACATGTCCCGCGCGGCACGCAAACGCGAATGGGATCTCGCCAGAGAGATTCATCCCAAATGGACCCCCGAAATGCTCTACTTTGTTGCGTTTGCCCAGACCTGGTGCGAAAACGAGACGCCAACCTACGCGATGGAGGGTCTGGTGGTTGATGTGCATGCGCCCAACCGCTACCGAGTGAATGGGATTCTGAGCCAATTTCCCCCATTCGCAGAGGCGTTCCAGTGCCGTGTCGGTGCCCCTATGCATCCGAGAAAGGTTTGCGCGCTCTGGTAGCGAGCACGCTGTCCTCGGACACCGCACGAGTCGAGCACGCGGCGCGCATATGCCACGATCATTTCGATGCACGCCAAAGCCAGCGCGTTTAGGGTCGCTCGCGCCTAACCAGAGCCGCCACAGAGCGGCTCCGTGAACTTGCTGCAGCGTGCGCGTCTCAACTGACATGGTCACTGGTTTCTAATCGACGAAAATTGACGCTATAGGATGAAATCATCGTGTGAGCTGGACTTGGGAATCCAAATCAATGCCGACGAACCATGGTCACGGAGCACTGGAGCGCATCCCGTGGACGCGCTATCCAATTCATTGGAGTCAACGGCTTTTACGGCGGAAAGCAAAAGGGTCGCGCGACGCCCATGCGGTCGAATCGATTATTTAGCCCAGTCGTCGCTGCTTTTGGATAGACCCGAACTAGACTTTCGATCAGGTGCAAGGGACGCTGCATTGTAGATCTGCGCAAGTGCCGATCGAGCGCTGGGTGAATCCACGGTGCGTCCGGCATCAGAGACAAGTTCCCCGGCAAAGTCATCGTCGATCCGAACGACACCATCCTAGTTCGTCGAGACTCCTGGTTTCGCAGCGTTCAAAAGTCGTCTCCCCGGGTAAGCACCTCCTTGGCGGTCGGTCGCAAAAGAATTGTATGCTCGAATTGTGCAGTGAACGATCCAGGGATATCGCACAACGGCGGGTACGGCTCAACAATCCCCGCATCACACAAATGTTTCAATGCCATGAGATAGCGCTCCTCTCCGAGACGATCCAGATAGCGACGGCAAAAGGCAAGCGTGCCGAAATGCCGATTGATGGTATTCAGGAGTTGTCGGGCTCGAGGCATCCGCAGAGGCACCTGCGGTGCATCGAATACTTTCATGTAATGGGAGCACTCACCACTCTCTGTGACGTATCCCCGGCCAGTTGACCCAAATGTTTCAATTGCATAGAACTCGCCTTCTTCCATGATGCCGGCGACATTACTCTTCACGATCGGGACTGTTTTCCCTGCGTGAATGTGATACGGCCCAATGCTATGTCCGTTCAGGTTGCGGATCGCTCGTACCGGATACCGTTTTCCACCCAACTCCACCTCATAGCTTTCCATGACCTCCTGGATGATCGCACCTAGATCACTCAGACGAACGTCGATGCCAGCAGCTCGAATACCAGCATTCGTGGCTTCGCGAACCGCTTCCAGCAGCTTCTCGTAACGATCATCGAAAGTAACGGTAAACGCACAATCCATGATTCTGCCAGCGACGTGAACTCCAAAGTCCAGTTTCATCACGTCCGTGGCCTGCAGCTTGGTCTCGTCACCACGGTTCGGTGTGTAGTGCGCAGCAACCTGGTTCAACGAGCATCCCGTCGGAAAGGCAATGCCGGCCTCGAGACCGCTCTCTTCCACCAAAACACGAGTGGCATTCTCAAGCTCCTCGCAGAGGTCAATGAGGCTGACACCCGGTTGAATACGCGGTCGGATGTAGGCTCGAACACGTCGGTGAACCTCGGCAGCTTTGCGCGCTTTTCCAACGACATCGCTGACGAGTCGTTCCCGCTCACGAACTTCAGCTTGTGTCGTGCGATATGCCTGGTCTCCAACGTAGTCTTGAACCTCGCCTGCCGGATAGACGCCGGCAGGAAAGAGCGTAGAGACGCCGCAGAGTGCCCCTCCAGCGCTAGCAGGCCCTGGCTGTGACCGTTCCACTTGTTCCGCACCGTTCTCAGAGGTTCCCTTTCTTCGTCCTCCTCGTTTCCCACGTTTTTTATGGCGTCTCTTGGTTCCGCTATTGGTGTCAGGGTCAGCACCGTTTTCGACCAAGTCCTCCTCTTCTTCGTCGTTGCTGTTTTTGTGGTCGTCGTCACCGCCGGTGTTCTCTGTCGCTCTGACGATCGCTGCACCGCCTCGACAAGCGTCTGCTGCTTTCTCAGAGACTCTGAGCACTGTATCGAGTCGATCCTCGACAGCGCAACTGGTGTCGTTGACCATGCTGGCCACGAAAACTCAATTCTTTTCGGTAACACTGAAGGAACTGGGTAACGCGTCCTGCGCTGTCGAGAAGCCGTCGAGCCCCGATACTAGGACATATTTGGACAGAGACGTTCATCCATCCTGTTTCTTCAGACTCGATTCAGGACTAGACCTGCCGCGAGCAATCAGACGGAGACCAGTTTATGGAAGCAGATTTCTATGCCTCCAGACTCGGGTCAAGACTCTGAATGTTGTACTCGCGGACGCGTTTCCCAGTGCTCGTTCGCCTCTTGATAGCGCTCATGATGGTATCAGCCGTCCGGAGATAGCACAGAGCGTCAAGAAGTGTTTCTCCACCGTGGTGAAGCGTCCGGTGCAGACATCAAGAGATCTTGTAGCGTATGCCAGGATATGTTGTCGCCGTTCCATGTAGGTGTCTGGCGCTATGATATATCTTTGAGCGTCGCCTCGATACAATGCTCGACACGAAGTTTCCACCGTCTATTCCCGTTCATCTTGTGTACTGGTCGATGGAGCGCGTTGCAGTGGTGTTCCGATACATTCTATGTCAGGACGAGGCGAGCGGTGCTGTCCATTCCCAGACGACTGCTCGCCGCCCGTCAGCAAACGTCTCGTACCGCAAATGAATGCGGGAGTCTGAACGCACTCGAGCGATCACCGCTTGCCAAAGCTGTTGCCGTTCGCTAACATCGGCCATGTCTCCGACCAGTTCGTCTCGAAGGTGAACGTCAACAAGAAACGGCGGAACACTTTCCGAAGGTCTCGTCTCCGTGGTGGCAAGATGCTGTTGCTTCTGCTCCTGAAGGCGGCGATAAACCTCGCGTTGCAGGTGTTCAATCAGGCGCCGGCGCTGGCGTCTTCGCCTCCATCTCGTAATAAGCATGACAGCAAGTACGAACAAGATATTTGCCCAGAGTAAGACACCGAGGTGGGCTTCAATGACCCGCCATACACGACACCATAGAGGCAAATGCGCTTCTACGCTCCAGTACAACACCGGGGGCTCAGTACGCAAACGAGCTTCAGCATCCTCGCCGGGAGTGACATCCCCCTGGTCGGAATCTTTTGAAGCAACACCACCATCAGTCACGGTGTCCTGGGTGGTCGCTCGATTCTCATCGCGGCTACCGGGATACTCATCCAGATCCGTTTCGAGCATGTCTGTCGATGAGACCGCGACAGCTGTTGACGATCCGGAGTAAGGGCGAGCGCTCCTCGCAACTGGATGATCAATGGTGTCCAGGGCTCGACGAAAAGCTGCCTCCCATTTGCCGCTGTGGACGATTCGTTCCATGTACGGGAGCTGCTCAACAGCGTCACGCAATTCGTTTTCCGTCCATTTCCAACGGATCGCTCGTTCTCCGCACTGGTATCGGCCCGCTGATTCGCTTAAAATGCGATGAATTTGACTCTGAATGACATGAGCATAGCGATTGAGCTCACGGTCCAGTGCACACTTGCCGCCAAGCACAACGTACCCCTCTCGACAAGTCAGGACACCGCCAACGCAGATTCCTTTCTCAGGGCAAGGCCGACAACCACGAATCGTCTCGCGACCGCCATCCGATGAGTCACAGTAAGGCACTGAGGGCAGAATGAGATAAATGCGAAGCGCGAACCACGTGAGTATGGCAAACACGACCAGCGTTCGCCAGTGGCGCTCGAGCATCCGGCGCGCTTTGCCTTGCTGTGCTTCCAAGGCGTACCTGGACGCGTGAGCTTGTCCCGGCGCGACTAGCACACCACCCTCTACGGTTGAGATGGGCGTATTTGTATGGAGACTCCATGGAGTGAGCGTGGTCATTTCCCGATATCCATGGCTCGGATATCTGTTTCTATCCAGTGGTCCCACGGCTTGATTCAAACGTCCGGTACCGGCAGTGGACATTCCACCGATTCTGCTCGAGCGATTCGTATCGCTCTCAGGTTGGGACGGTGTCCGCGTGGCTGGACCCACGGGCGCCGAACCGCGGGAGACCAGCATCCCACTACCCAGCATGGCATGGTCCCGTTCCTGGCGCAGCTGTCGGAAAGCCTGAAGCGGGCTTGGCGCGCACAGCTGTTGCGGTGTCGTGGAGAGCACGCCCCAGGCCTCGGCCTCGACGGCAGTCTGTTGATCCGTCGTCTCCGGCGATGGAGGAGCCTCATCGGAAACTCCGCGATCTTGTCCCGCAAATGGAGGTATCGATCCCCTTTCGATGGCGTCCAAAGCCGTGACTTTGTGCACTGGCGAGCGACGCATGGTCTCCTCGCGAATACGCGACAGCGCTGCGCTGACCTGTTGATGGATCGCTGCTAGACGGGCTTCGTCGACCGCGCTCACAGAAGAAAACATCGGAGCAGTTTCCTGTCGAGTCGATGGCACTTCCGCATAAGGCCCTTCTCGGTCGTCTGTGGGCGCCGGTCCCATGAAACGGACGTCCCTCGATCGCTTCGATGTCCCAGTCGATGGGCCACCTTGAATCGGAAGCGCTCCAACACGCTCTACATCAACCGACTTGGATACTCGACGTGGCTCGCCTCGATGCACAGCGGCGCTCTTCATGCCCTCGCTCGGTGAGCGGTTGTGCCACATCATCCCCGGCTGCACAGCTCCGTCTAATGACTTGCGTGTCTCACCTTCGTCGGGTGTGATTGCAGATGGCGCCGTTGCAGAAAGGTTCAGTTCCGCCTGAGGGTCGTTTTCAGTCGGCAGGACCTGCTCGGGAAATTCAATGTAATCCATGGATTCCACTCTGTCGAGCGGTTTCACCATGCTGAGCACATCGCGAAAAGCCTCTCGCAACCCAAGCCGGCTCGATGCGCTGATACCGACCCCGCTGGAAGCAGAAGGCGTCGGGCTCGATGGCTCCCCAGCTTGGCCCAGTCTCTGGGTACCTTGTAAAGGCTGCGACATGGATGCTGCCCGCTGCCGCGATACTCGCCTGCTCGGGCTTGTCGTCACTGTCGAAGCTGCCGTCGCTGGCGACGCCTGTCGCAAGCTCCGTATCAGCGCTGCCGGAGACGCCATCCCCGAGCTCGCTCTGGATGCTTCACGAGGACGAGTTTGTTGGAGATCAGCCCAGGCGCCGCCGTCGGGAGAACGATCCTCGGGAATGTCGTCGCCAACGAGCCAACGTCTCGCCTCGTCGCCACGCAACGGTGAGCGACGTGCCCGCTTCCGACTAGAGACGGGCTGCGTCCCAGTGATAGCCCTCGACGAGCTAGCTCTCCTTCGAGAAGCTGGCGTGCGTTGTACCCGCGTCGACGCAGTCGTGACACTTCCCGAGCCAGTCGCACCACCGACAAGCTCAAGTGGCGAAGCGCCTCGAGCCGTCGACAAGCGGGGCTCCTCAAACTTTACCGGCGTCCGCGGTTCTGCTGTATGCGTAAGACCAAGCCCATCACCTTCGGCTTCTCGTCGTTTTCGTGGACTTGAACGCTGCGAAAGCCCTGTAAACCCTCGCTTCGTCTCTCGACGCAGCAACTGCTGACGCACGCGTTCTGCTACCTCGACGAGTTCCGCTTTTGCGGGACGTTTACCGACTAGGATGCGCAGATGGATCATGCTCCATTATATACTGCTTCAGGTCACTCACTTTCCACTTGCTCCAGTCCGTCATGGTTGGTTTTAAGGGCGAAACGTTTCGCAAGTTGGTTTTCGACGGGGGGCGGGTAACGTTCCCGGCGACCAAGCCATGCCGCGCCCTCGACCGGCCTGGGGCGACCGCGCGAAAGCATCGCTGGTCTGCGAACGCCACAGGGACCTGCACGGTTCCATTCAGCTCCGGATGGTGGCTTCGGAGGGTTCTGATGCCTCTACCTGGGATTCGAGAAACTCGAGACGTGGACGATCCGAGTAGTTTGTATGGACGTGACACGAGGCTAGGGGTGTCCAGGCGTCAGCTCATTTAAGCAGGTGGTTTCGTTGCTGTCTCCAGCGCTTCGAGTTTTTCGAGTAAAGCGTTACAGAGTTGATGCAGTTCCTCGTTTTCGGCGCGCAAGTGTCCAAGCTCTTCGCGATCGGAGGGAGCTTCTTGTTTTGAGGATGCCTGTGAAGCATGGAGCGCAGCACGTAGAGACTCGATCTCTTGAATGTGGTCATATGTTCGCGCTTTGAGTGTCTGGTTTTCGTTTGTCAACCGCTCAAGTTCGCGACGACTCTCATCCTCTTTGGCTTGTAGTGCGGCGAGCGTTGACTGAAGCTCGTCTAGCTGTTGTTGCAGCGTGTTGGCACCGTCACGCAACGGCGCGCCAGGGCCGCCAACGGCGAGCTCCGACCGCAGGACCTCCAGTTCGGACTCTGCGGTTTGGGCTCGGGAGCGTAACGCTTGCATCTCATGCTCAAGGGCGGATAGGCGGGCGCGTAACTGCTCCTGGTCTCTTTCCGCCCGTCGGTACATGTTCATAGCCTCGGTGATGGCAGCGTCCTTTTCCTCACACGCTGTGCGTTTCGTCTCGAGGGCCTTCTCCATGGAGGCGATCATGGCCTCTTTGGTCGTGATTTCGTTCTTGGCCTGGCTGACGTGCTGGAACGCTAGTGCAAGTTTCTGTTCTGCGTGTTGCTTGAATTCTCGCAGATATCGCTCCATTTCGTCCATTCGCTGAGTGGCCATCTGGGCAGTGGCTGTGGCACGCTGTTCGTTGGACTGGGCTGCACCAAATCTGCCCTTGAGATCTCGATAACGTGCGCGAAGCTGCTCGAAGGCTTCCGTGCAGGTAAGCAAATCGGCTTTGAGTTGATTGTTTTCGGTTTCTAAAGTGAGCAGCTTGCTGCGCACACTACAGGTCTGAGATTGCGAGTCACTTTCGATTAGTTTTTCCAATGTCGCTTCATACTGCTGCAGAATGGCTGTTAACTCACGATTCTTCGCCGCTAATGCGGCTTCCGTGTCAGCCTTTGATTCCAGCTTTTGATGGTGCATGACCGTCGCCAGCTCGTTCGATCGAAAAGGCTGGCGAATGGATGCAGAACCTGTGCTGTCCACTGTGCTTGTCTCATCGTCTGCATTCTCCTTATCGGCATCAGAGGATTGCAAAGGGGTTCGGTAACCCGTCAACCGCCCCTCTGAATCAAAATGCGGTTGCTCCGTCGATGAATGCCTCCTGTTTTGGGCCACTACAGAAACATGCTTTCGAACCGACAAGGAATAATCGAGAACGTTGTTTCCTGTGCCCGCCATCGGTGCAGTCCACTTTTCGAGCTCCACATCAATGTCAGTCCGTGAGCCTGCGTTGGTGGACAGGTCTGCCGTTTCCGCGGCAGCAGCAGCAGCAGCAACGGGCACATTCTCTGAGGATGGCGCCGCGCGAACGCCTGCTCCAGTGCCTCTTACATCAGTCGATATTGGTGGTTGAACCGTCAGTGTCGCCTCCGGGCTCTTACGCCGATGATTATTCGTTTTGTGAACCCCGATAGTCGAACCTAACCGGGCGGAGAGAGTTTCCAGCGCCTCCAGAGCTGCCTGTGCTGACGCAGTCGCGCTCGTAACATGCCCAGTGGCCGCGCTCAGTAGACCGGGCTGAACTTGGGCGGAAAAGGTCGCTGCCCAAGATCTCAGCGCACTGCAACGCTCACTATCTTCCGCATTTAAAAAACGATGAAGAGCGTTCGCAATTTCCTGAGACAGGCGGCAGGCGCTCGCTACGATAGACGGTCGAAGCTCCTCAGCATGTTGGCAAAGTGCTGCTCCGAGTCGAGCAGCTGCGCGCTCCCCCTGAAGATCGGGACATGAATTATCCCACAACAGTGAAGGTGTTTTTTTCACGAGCTCGCAGAGACGATCAAGCGCGCAGCGACGATCAGACCAGTTGTGACCCCCGGTGCGCCCCTGCAGCAGCACCTGCAGCGCCTGCGTTTCCTCCTCCCCGAACGTTGCAGTTGAGCTGCAGTTCCGTGTTGTATGAGCGCCCTGTACGCTATCCATCCTTTCTCTCACAGGGTTGTCACTCACCGATAATTCAATACTAGCCAACAAATCGTTCGCTATGGATCGGGCGTTGTCGATGCTCCAAACGCCGAAGAGTCAACGTATCAGACTGGGTGGAGCGGAGGCGCCACCCCGATGGCGCGGGGCATTTGAACGTCTTCCGGGGGGCGCCCTGCACGGCCGCGTTGTCCCCGCCACCCAATGCGATCCACGGGCGGCCGTTGATCGACGCGCACTTCCCGACGCATCTGGGAACGCCACGTGATTGTCCATACATGTCTAATCATGAACAGAACTGTTTCAAAAATGATCGCGCGGAGATGGGCGCGGAACGCTGTCTGTCCAGCATTTCCAGTTTCGGGCAGTTTCAAGTTGCGCCCGTCCGCATGGCCTGCGCCAGCGCCCACTGCACAAGACGTCGAGGCTACTCGGACTGACCCCTCACCCTGAGCATTGTGCTGGGTTCCGGGCCTTCCTCTAACCCAGTTGAATAACGACCTTCTCGGAAAAGACCCGATCCTGAGATCCGCCGCAAGATCTGGGATCTCAATCAAGCGAGTTATCGTAAACGGTTTTTGTTGTAACCGAACGCCGTTTTCTTGTTCATGGATCAAGCCGCTCGTGAGAAAGCTATCTATTTAGCGAAGCTTGCTGAGCAAGCTGAGCGTTACGACGAGATGGTGGAGCAGATGAGGCAGGTTGCAGTGCAGACGAACGCAAGCACCCCAGAGTTGACTGTTGAGGAGCGGAATCTTCTTTCCGTTGCGTACAAGAACGTGATCGGCTCGAGGAGAGCGTCCTGGCGCATCATATCCTCGATCGAGCAGAAGGAAGAGGCCAAGGGAAACGCTGTGCACGTTGCGATCAATAGGGAATACCGTTCGAAGATCGAGGAGGAGCTTTCACAGATATGCAAGGAGATTTTGGAGATTCTGAAGAACAACTTGATCCCCAGCGCCAAAACTGGTGAATCAAAAGTTTTCTATCTGAAGATGGAGGGAGACTATCATCGTTACCTCGCCGAGTTTAGCTCAGAACAAGATCGGAAGATTTCAGCGGAGAAAAGTTTGGAGGCGTACCGGGCTGCGACGGATATTGCAGTGACGGAGCTGGCGCCAACGCACCCGATCCGCTTGGGTCTGGCGCTGAATTTTTCGGTGTTTTACTACGAAATCTTGAACTCACCGGACCGCGCATGCAAGTTGGCCAAAGAAGCTTTTGATGACGCGATTGCTGAGCTCGACACCCTAAGCGAAGAGTCCTATAAGGATAGTACGTTAATCATGCAGCTTTTGCGCGACAACCTGACCCTCTGGACGTCGGATATTGGCGGGGATGAGGAAGAGGGCCGTGGGAATGAAGGCGACGGCGAGGGTGAAGCCAAGGCATGAACGCACGCTGACCGGCGTAGGCTTATCTGGGGCCGTCTGTCCCACGATTCGTGACGAAACGGCTCTGGAGAGCTTTTTGCACCGTAACGGAGTGTTCGACGCCCACAAGGATCTCGTTTCTGTGCGCCAACGGAGCGTAAGTGCCAGAGTACCCTAAAGCCCACATATCCACTCGGCGAGGTCGAGCATTTTTAGACATGTCCGGCGCAAGCCTCGATTCAAAGCGTCGTGAGCTCCGCAGCGCATCTTTCGGGCCGTCCGCATTCGAACTCCGAATCCTGGTTGCCAGCCAAGCGCAAGAGCCGTTCGGACGCACCCCCGCGTCGAGAGACAAACTTTCTGGGAAAACGGCTGTCCTACGACGGCCTCGATGTGCTGGCTCCGAAAGAAATATAGAAGCAGCTGAGACGGGCTTTTTCGAGGGTCCTGGCTGCGGACTCGCGGTTCCGTTTCAAGCCCGACGTGGCGTTCAGGATGCACTGGAATGACTTTAAAACAAGGCTCTGGATCTATTTCCACAAGCTGATCGTGCCACAAAATATTTGATATTGGGGCACTTTGAAAGCGCTTCAGTAAAATGCGGCCTATGTGCTTAAATATCAACTTGTTACCGTGGATACCAACGACTCGAAATGGAAACCGAGTGGTTCCCTGAATACGTATTCGGCGTCAATGCCGGTGCGGTGCCTCGAACGACTCGGTCACAATACCCCGAACTGTTCGGCTTGGTGCCCCTTTCCAGCACTCGTGGGATAGCACTCTTAAGAAAAAATAACCTGTGCGGAGAGGATAGAAACCCACCTGGCACCACCAAGAGCCCAACTCATACGAAAAACATTACACCGACAGCACCCGATTGCATGCAGAAAGCTGCATTCGACGTTATTGCAGGGATGATGCATCCGTGCATCCTTTTGACATGCTCTTGGCCCCGATCCTCTGCTCTTCTTCGTTCACCATGATTTTAGGGAACCTAAACCATCGAGCAAAATATCAGAGTTGCATTCAGAACGTCATACCGCTCATCATCAATACAGAAAGAGCTCCTTTCAAGACTGGTCTACATTCAGTGTAGAATGCAGGTCGCTCGTGACTCCGGTGCCCGGTGGCAGAGAACCCCAGAATCTGGCCCAAAGCGATCCGTGGGCGATTCGAGTGCCGCCCAAGCGGATGCGCAGCTCTTGGCGCTGCCTTGCCGCAGATGTCGCACAGCGCTCAGAGTTCAGTGCTTGGAAGCGACGCTCTTCGTGCTGCTGGTGGACCGTGACCTCGTGCACACTGAATGCATTCACATATGAGTGCACTGTGCGGTACGATCGAAGCGCAGGTCCAGTTCATCAGTTTCGTGCAGGTTGTTGTCGTCGCGATGATGACGACACCGCGAGCGCTTCGTGACTTGCTTGGGCGCAGGCGAGCGCGCCAGACACCGAGCGTGCACGCTCTGGGACGCCGCATCAAGCTCCTGCTATTGCTTTCGTTGTATTTTCTCACCTTTTACGGGACGGTTTTTCTGATTAATCTCTCAGTGCAGCTCGGTGTGTCACTTCAGCTTGTGCACCTTTTTCGTGCAGGGACGCTGGTGGCTGCACTGATATTTGCTGCGTTGTTCGAACGAAAACGCTACACACTTCTACCAATACGCCAGCGTGTTTGCTGTAACCATTGGCCTTGCATGGGCGACGTTGGCGTTACAAGACTCAAAGCCGGTGGGTCAGTCGCTGTGGGCTGGGGTTCGGGCCTCGCCTGCACACTGGCTCGGGGTGCTTCTTCTGGTGGTGAACTGCTTCCTCTCACCTGCGATGGGTATGCTCCAGCAGGCGCTGCTTGTGCCGACTCGTGAATCATCCAAAGACGCTCTTTCAAAAACGGAACTGGTGTGCCTTCAGCACTGGGTTGCAGTGCTCGTCTTCCTGATGCCCTCCTACAAACCCGGACGAGGTTACCTTGCAGCGCATGCACAGGGGCTGTGGCACGCCCCAGTGCCCCTCTCGAGTGGGCGTGGCTCTACCTCTGGCGAGTTGCTGATTACCGTGAATGCGCTATCGCAGTACTTCTGCATGCAGAGCGTGGTTCAGATGCACATCTCCAGTCGCAGTGTTCTGTTCGTCCAGCTTGTGACCGCTCTAAGAAAAATGTTGAGTGTTTTGGTCAGTGCCCAACTTTTCGGAACCTCTTTGCGCAATTTCGAATGGGCATCTGTTCTCTTCGTCTTTGGCGGAACCTTGGGTTACTTTTTAGGCCATGACCGCGCCTCCAACCTCAAAAATGACCACTCGCAGCAAAAAAGAAGCTATGTTTATGAAGCGCACCATCCGGCATCGAGTCTGATGCGAAGCTAGTTACCGAACGGACTGCTGCTGGTACCTGACAGCACAAGCGGTTTTTTGGTCCACTCTATGAGACAATGTTCTAGGCGAGCACCGGCTGTCGCTGCGTGCATCAGCGAATGCTCGGAGCCGTTGCGGAATTTCTCCATCCACGCGATGAGCACAGCGAGGAGACTCTCGCGGTACAGTGCAGGGCGCTCGCTGAGGGCAGCACAGAGGCAGTGAACAATGCTCAGTGCGGCGTAGTATATGCCTTTTGCAGCTGGTGGATTGGCGACGGCCATCCATCCCTGGACAAGAAGAAAGGCAGCCTCACCGGCTCCGAGACGGTCCAAGCATCTGTCGTGTAATGCGAAGGGTATGGTCTGCTCTGGCCAACCACCTTGGTTCACGAACTGGTTCATCACGAGGCTCGCAGTGCAGACTTCGTTCTCAGCACCAGCCTGACACACATGGTAGAGTAGCTCAATGACCGCGCGGCAACGAGGCGAGTGACGATGCGAGTCGAATATAATCCTTTTGGCCGATCGCGGTGGAGCGTAACCTATACAAAAGCGATGCTCATCCATACTCTGATTGGAGAATGTGCCGATACATCGCGGCGTTCCGTACGCGCTCCGAATAAACCGGAGCACTGTATCTGGACTGATCTGGTGCTTCAGCGCTGCGAGGCCAAGCATGGTGACGGTGAGACGCTCGGAGTGCGTCTCACGGAGGATGCATCCGGCGTTTTCGAGTTTGCGAATAAGGGCTCGACTGAGGCTCTCGGCACCCCGAAGGGATGTACATGGCGAACTGCGCCGTGCCTCGGAGATCGCAAAATGTAGGGTGAATCTGATCCATTCGGCAATCGCGTTGTCTGTCACCAGAGCTGTGTTGCAGCAGTTCATTTCACGAAGCAGGCGCATGCTCAGGCCGTGCGCAGCCATCCGGGTTACGGCTCGCATCCACCACGGCTGATCTGCAGCGGACCCAGCCGGGTCACCGGATGCGGCGCACAAGTGGTCGCCGGTATACAGGCGCCCAGTGATATGCAAATACGTCCAGGCTGCACTCTGACCGCATGTGAGTGCGATGAGGCGATGCAAGGAATGGCAACGAACTCGAAGAACTCCGGCATTAGCGTCCGGCAGTAAGCTGAAACTACCGATGGGGTCGGGGGCCACTCGGAAGATGCTGCGCGAGAGCGTCTGCAGCACCGACGCGCGGCACGATTGGGGCTCCCCGTGAAAGTCAGCCCAATGTGTCGTCTTGAGCACGATGACCACCGGATGACTCGCTCGCTGCATCTCGTCCAATATCTGGTGGAGGTAGTCGACATGGACACTCTGAATCATTCTTCCGTCGAATCGGCCCATTCTGGAGGAAGATGACGCATTCCTGGCGAGTTCCTTTGCGGCGTTACAGCCTCGGTCGTGAATCGCCGAGTCGACATTCCCCATGCCAAGGAGCATCACGGCGATTCGGAGCGCACCAGCGCGAAACAAATCCTGCAGGATCAGGCGGTCGCTGTGTGTCACGGTAGTGCGCCCGCTCTGGCTCGAAGCAGCCTCCGTACCACTCGCTGGAGCTAGCATGCCGATGCCGAGCAGCGCACGTCGCTGTGTCTCGTTATTCCGGAGGAGTGAGCTTAATGTTTCGAGCTTGATTCGACGGTCTTCTGGGATCCTGTCAAGGAGCGGAGGAGGCACGACAATAGGCATGGTTAGGGCCCTCAGTGGTGAGTCGGCTCGCTAGCGTTGCCAGCGAACGTTCCGCGGAGCGTCTCGTCGGACAGAGTACGATGACTTGTTCCGTACCCCGGAAGACGCCTGTTTGTGTCTCTAGCACCTCAAAAAGACATGCTCGTCGCTGATCGATAATGAAATCTAGTTGATGAACGGACGGAACGGCAAACGGGATGACAGTGAAAGGCCAGGGCTGCGACGTTCCGTTCTCTGCACACTTGTGATCACGTGTCTGGGTGTGCGGAACAATATGACGGACCAGGGGACACTGCAACCAGCGAGCGAGCAACGACACCAGTTCCGTCTGAGCACTGGTCGTCATTGGGCCAGCCATCTGAGCCATGACACGTAAGTGCATCGGGCGATAGAACAGTACTCTCGTGATCGCATCCGCATATTCAATGGATTCTGGCAGGTTCACTCGTTTCGGATCCATGTCGAAGAATTCAGTACTTGGACCATGGACACCTATCGCGAGATGCGCCGCATCAATGAGTAGCAAGGTCGTCCTGCATGATTAGAGGCAAGTTGACGCCCGCTGGGGTGACCACAGTAATCTCCGGATGCTGCTGTTCGCGCTCGTCGACATCGGCCAAGGCCGACTGCCAGCAGGCAGCGCGATCGGTGTTTGGTACAAGAAGTACCTTGCGCCCTGTACCGCTCTTAGCGTACGCCGCGGCTTCATAGAAATAAAAAGCCACCAGATACTCCAGAGAAGTCGCATAGGTGACGAGAAGCACGCTCGAGTCACTGTGTGCATCGTGGATCCAAAAAGGTCGCAAGCGGTTCGTCTGCTGCTCGTTCGCGGACGACTCACCGGACACAACTGGACCCGTGGGATTATTCGACGCTGCAGTTTCGCGCTCACCAGCAACGTATCGGTCATCGCGCCTCTGATACGAAACTGAACCGAGAATCAGCGCACGATACTGGTTCATCGTGGCTCTAAACCAAGGAACAAAATGGTTCAGAACAGGAGTTCCAATGCTCAGTCTCCGCAACGTCAATGAGGCGTTGATAACCGCAGGGACCGAGTACCTGCAGTGCCCAAGTTCCAAAGCCGACAATGCCAACGATGCACGCATCCAGAGAGATGCGTGTCATGCGTGCACATCACGAGATGGTGTGCTCGCATGCACAAGAGGTGCGGACACGTGTCTCCCGAGACCGCTTGAAAAGCGCGCAGCGTCAAGAGCGTTTCCGCGGAGTCTCGAGGCGTGCCGTCATATCCCGAGGCTTGATCTGTAGAGGCGGGCTGACCTCAGGCATTTACGTGCGCTCGCAGCTGGCTCAGGTAGTCAGCGGTTCACTTTATCGATAGGCACATGACAGCGCGAGAACGTTTGCGAATGCACTGGTTGCTGGGATTCCATCCGCTTCAAATGAACGTGTATCCCCCTAGAAGCTGTGCAGGTCGCCCTCAGGTATGGTCGACACAGGAGCAACCTCGTCGAAGGGCATGACTCCAGCACTTATTTGGCTTGGACATTCTCTATTCGTATCCGAAACCGAATAGATATCATTCGGACGTCGTCTTGATATTGGAAACCGAACCCCGTAACGTCGTGCCCCCGTCGCAGGCACCAGATGCAGCTGCTGGCTCGCTCAAAGGCGCAGGCTGAAAGCAACCGTTACCAGGACGGTTTCCCCGTTCATACTCTGCATAAACGCGTATCTTTAGCTCGTAAAGACTCGTTGTTGTCACTTACTCACGCTTGCTTCTAATCCGGTCCATGCAAAAGAGCGCGCACGCCAAAAGAGACACAGAAGCATTCCCTACCGTTTTGCGGCTGAACAGCGCGTGGTCCCTGGCCAAGCGATCGCATCGATGATCAACGGCGCCTTGCGTTGCCGGGACAAGGAACCGTTTCTTAACGCTGCGTGCAACCGTGTGCCGCGAGGAATAGAACGATCAGAATGACTTTCGGTGAGGGCCTCTCAAACTTGATAGAGTCAAACACACTCAAATGGATTGCCTTTACGGCTAAAGGTGGCCAAGGCAAGACTACTTGTGCTTGCGCTGCGGCGATCCAGGCTGCGTTGCGAAGGCCAAACCAACGCATCCTTGTCATTTCGACGGACCCTGCTCACAACGTAAGCGATGCTTTCGACCAGCGTTTCGCACGAGACCCGCTCCCCGTGCGCGGCTACCCTAACCTATACGCTATGGAGATTGATCCTGAACGCGACTTTGCGGAGACGGATCTCGGACGGGCGCTTCTCGGCGGCGACTTGGACGCGGCCCGTGCCGAGGCCGAGGGCGACAACCGCGCTGGACAGACAGCCATGGAAGAAGACCTCTTCGGTCTATCTAGTCTCGTAACTGAACTTGTTTCTTCAGTACCTGGCATAGACGAGGCGCTGTCGTTCGGGCAGATGATGAAGTCCGTGCAGGAAATGACATTCGACTTGGTCATCTTCGATATGGCTCCGACAGGCCACGCGCTCAAACTACTCTCGTTCCCGTCGGTCCTCGAAAAAGGCTTGAGCCGTCTGCTTGATCTACGCTCTCGACTGGCGCCAATGTTGAACATGGCTTCTTCGATGATGCGCTTAAGTGGGACGTCGGATCTCGGTCCTTCAGTGAGCGCCTTCGATGAAGAGATTGTGAGCAAGGTCGAGGAGCTCCTTGGCATCGTGCGCAAAGTTGATGAACAATTCCGGGACCCGTCAAGAACAGCATTTGTCTGCGTCTGCATGCCAGAATTCCTGTCTGTATACGAGACGGAGCGGTTGCTGCGCGAACTGCGCCGCATGCACATGACATGTCAGAACTTGCTCGTGAATCAGGTTTTGTGGGTAGTAGACCTCCCGGAGCAAGTGCCAGAACCGCCGGCGAAATACCTGCCCTTGCCCCTCGCTCAAGAGCGGCATGGATGGACTGCTCTGTCGCTTTTCCAATCAAGAGTGGATATCCAGTCCAAGTATTTGCAGCAGATTGAGGATTTGTACGCGGAGGACTTTCACATCACTCGCGTCCCGATGCTGCGAAATGAAGTACGCGGCGTTGCGGATCTGCGAGCTTTCGGCGAACGGCTCCTGAAGGACAGCGGTATCCGGCCGATAGAGCCGGCGGAAAACTCACCATATACTCCCTCCTTGCGTAACGTGTTGGAGGCGCATAATCTTGAGCTCATTATCGCGAGTGGCAAGGGCAATGTCGGCAAAACGACGACGACATCTGCGCTCGCAATTCAATTGGCCGAGGATCGGCGATATCGACGCCGTGTGCTGCTGGTGTCTACCGACCCGGCTCATAGTCTCAGCGACGCGTTCGGGCAGAACTTTACGGTTTCCCTGTCGAGTGCGCAGTCAATGAGCGTCAATGATATCGATCAGGTGATGCGTCCGGTTCGCGTCGCCGAAACCGCAGGGCCTGGTACCCTGGACGTGCTCGAAGTCGACACGGCACATTTTCTGCAAGACATTGGGAGCTCCATGGCGCAGACCAACCTGTATAACTCAGAGATGAACGCTGGAAACCAGGGCGATCCTCGAACCGCCTTGGCTGCTATGATGCTCGGCGCCTCGCCATCGGACATTATCCGAGACTTGCTTCAGGCGGTACCTGGTTTGGACGATGCGATCGCATTCACCAGACTCATGCAACGGATTCAAGAATTAGACTACGATGTCGTCGTACTAGATACGGCTCCGACCGGGCACACGCTTCGGCTGCTGTCGTTCCCAGCGCTCTTACAAAAGGGTCTCCAGAAACTCGAAGAGATGCGTCAACGGTTTGCGGGTGCGCTTTCGATGGCATCCACACTGGCAGAGAGCTCGGGATTCGGCGCTGCAGGCGGACGTCGCCCAGACGAAGAAATTGCTGAACGGTTGCAGAGCATGCAAGAGACGATACTTCGCGTTGTGAAACAGTTCCGCGATCCGGAACGAACGACGTTCATCTGTGTTTGTATTGCAGAGTTTCTCTCGGTGTACGAAACTGAACGGTTGATTCAAGACCTCGCTGAACATGACATAGACGCCCATAATATTGTCGTGAATCAGCTTTTCCCCTCGGATGCAAGCGACGCCGAGCGAGTCGATATGGTTAGTGCCCGAGTACTCATGCAGCAGAAGTATATGCGACAAATCGATGAACTCTACGCTCGTGACTTGAGGCTTTGCGTACTGCCTTTGGAGCCGCAGGAGGTGCGCGGCACCGGAGCGCTAAGTCGTTTCGGCGAGCGCTTGGCGCACTAACGCTGGTTTCATTCCGGTTTTATATAGGCCGTGATAAATCGGTCAGTTTTGGGGAGAGCGTTCTTGAAGAGTCGGACATCCGCTGTGCAACCGTATCCGAGTAGCTAACAGGCACGCGAAAACAGACCCGTCGATTAGAAAGTGATCAGGACGCTGTATGATTTGCGAATCTAGACTCGTGACCCGCTTGGCTTGAGGCGATCTCGAGGGCGAATCGAAGAACTTTCGCCTCAAGAAGACTTCATCCTGCCAGTGTCGCTGCTGGGCGTCGCATGGAGAGACTCAAGCCGTGGTACAGTGTCGCTGCCGAACACGCACGAGTCCCGAACAAGAGGCGAGTGCAAGCATCGCGTGAAGGCGCCCTTGCTCGGTTGTTTTAATTCCAAGCTGAATACTCGCTCTGTAGACCGACGCGTCGGTCACGCTCGGAACACCTGAACGCAACCATGCGCCGAATCCCCCCGTCTGATCCATACACTCGAGTGACTTAACTAGGCGCCATCTACGGAACGGAGAGCCTGTTGATCAGTCAACGCACCTTTGCTACTCGGAATCTGATGCTGTCGACGCGGGTCGATCTCACAGGCCATTCGAAGCGCTCGTGCAAATGCCTTGAACGTCGCCTCGATGATATGGTGGGAGTTCAAGCCAGCGAGTTGACGGATATGCAGCGTCAGTTGCGCGTTGCTCGCGATCGCCGCAAAAAACTCCCGAACGAGTTGGGTATCGTAGCTTCCGACCCTTTCCGTCGGTATCTGAAGCTCGTAGTTAAGATAGCCTCTGCCAGAAAAGTCCATGACCACTTGCACGAGCGCCTCGTCCAAGGGCGCCACAAAGTGTCCAAAACGCTGAATTCCACGTTTCTCTCCGACCGCTTGAGCCAATGCCATACCGAACGCTATACCCACGTCCTCGTTGGTATGATGATCATCGATTTCATAGTCGCCCACAGCGTGAACCTCAAGATCGACCAGGCCGTGCGCGCTCACCTGATGAAGCATATGATCGAGAAACGGAATCCCAGTCCGAACTCGACAAACACCTGTGCCGTCGATGTTCAACTGTACCCGAACGTCCGTCTCCCGAGTCTCCCGGTGTACACTCGCTGCTCGCCGAGTGCAAGCTGGTATGCCAGGAAGACCCGTCTCTGAGCTATGGTGACCGTCACCGATCGCGTAGAGACGCAGCCGCGAACAGCGCAGAGCCCGTCGGCCAGCGTTTGTTCTCGGGAGTCCCTCCCAGCAGACTCTGAGTTGGCGCCTCGCACTCATTCGTGCTGTCAAGGCCACAAAGGCACTGCAGCGCTGCACTAGCCTCTGTTCGCTCATTCAAACGTTCTTAAGAGCACAACGTGTTGCGGACGTGCCCCGTTGTCGGGAGAGAACACGGCGCGTCACCGCGTCACTGCGTTCCTGTCGCCACGGAGCCGAGCCGTTCTTCTCGAGCACAACTCGATCTCGTGAGGCAAACGAGTACATTTCCTAGCCTAGCACTTGTCTTTTCTGTATGTTTATAGGGGTAGGTATGTGGATGCAACTACGATGATAACGTCCCGGTTGTGTCGTTCGCATTTCGCACTTGGACTGCAACACCCTGAGGGAATCATCCTATTGAGCTGGCCTGGTGTCCCCAATCGAGACACAGTCGCGCACCATGATGCGGTGTCGGTAGACGCTCACAGGTGTATTGAAGCACCGTAGTCATCGACGATTGTGCATATGGTTGCGAAGGAGCGGGCAGTGCGGCTCCATTCCGGAGATCTACGCTTGGGTGAGACGTCCTCCAGCGCATGCTAACCACAGCATGATCACGTGCGGCCGGAGCATCGATCGAGTCAGAGTATATCGAAGGAGGATTCTGTGGCTTCTTCAGTGTCGGACAAACACGTTAAGACGAGTCGCTCGGCCGATCTGAACGGACTCCATATCACCGCCCTCGCTCGCTCGTCCGGCACGATGTTTGAACGCGTGCTCTGCTGATGCGTTGACGGATTCGATACTAGGATTGCACGGTCACTGACCAGCGTAGCAGCTTTGGGAAAATCGTGCTCGTCGCTCTAGCCATAGAGCTAGGTGCCAGGCCTATTTCGTGAACCTCATACGCCGAGGCATACATCCTCGTTCATGCGTTTTTGATTGCTTGGTTCTGCGTCGGCGATTTCGTAGACACTGGAGCAGTTAGCGGCGTTTGCGTCGTCGATATCCGCATTAGGCATGCGTACAGTCTCGAGCGGCTCCAAGCGCACGTCCACTATCAACGCCTGATAAACAGTGCTCATCCAGTGGCATGCAGACCAGAAAAGGTACGGATTCCGGGCCTGATACGCTGCATCCTCATTCATCGGTGGTCGCGGTTGGTAGCTGGCCCAGACACTGCCCCAGCGGGTGTACCGCCCTCACAGGTTGCGCGAATCTCCGCCAAAGCATCATCGAACGCATTCAGAATAGCTTGATCAATGCCGTTCTGTTCTAAATAGAACTTGTTTCCATACTTGCTGGCGATGCGGCTCCAAAACCGCGGCGAGACCTGCCTGTCGACGTTGGCCCCGATGTTAAACTTTAGGACGTTTCCAACCCCACCAAAATAGTCGACAACCATGACGACGGTGTCGTCGTCAACGCCCCAGTAGTCCTTAATCGCCAGTCCCGGTGTTTCCGGGTAACGTTGCGTCAGTATCCGTATTTTCACGCCGCACTGTTTCTCCAGCGCGTCAATCTCGCGCTCTACCCGCGCTCTCTGACCGGTGACGAGGAATCGTTCGCGATCAATCAGCTTTTGCACTGGACCAGACGGCAAAAGATCAGGACGATTGACTCCTTTCAAAGCGAACGCGGTAGGCGGCTCGCTGAACACGTTCCAGCCACCTATCGCCAGGCCAGTGAACAGGATCACCATACCCGAAAGAAACGCCCGTCGGCTCGCACTTGGAGGCGTCCACAGCGCCCAGCATCCAAGCCGCTTTCGTTGAACGGTTTGATGAGCTCTACGATCGTGATATCGGTGTAGGTTTACACCGGCAAAGTAAGTCAAACTGGCGAACATTCAAGACCAAGTCGTGGAGAGCAACCCATACTCGACCAGACCGCATTTGACGCGAACAGCGCATGTCGAGTGCCGCCAGGGCCAACGAGGCTGTCCGCTCCTTGTCCAGGTGTGTACGGCTTCGGGGCAAGAAACGAATGCTCAAGTGGAGCCTTCAGGGACGATGGAGTGTTGTCGAGGCGTTTTGTTCACGGACATGGACGTTCCTGGGGAACCGAGGGCTTTCAACCAAGCCAGGTGATGGAGTCAAGTTGGCCGGGGACGCGCTGAGCGACGTAGTCTCCTGGTTGCAACAGGACTTGTTGCCAGCTGTAACCGAAATAGAAGCGCCTCCTCCATCTACTGAACCAGAAACAAAGAGCGATGCAACTGCACAGAAGCGGAGTTCTTTGAGGTCGGTCGAGCTTGCCGCTGATGCTGAACAGGCACCCACAAAGCCACCGACGGCGACGCCGAGCAGCAAAGCCGGGGACACTGTCAAGGAGAGCGCGTTGCAAACGCTTGCTACACTGCTCCGCTCGACTTATCCAGAATTTGCGCAGGCCGGAAACACGGCTGAACAAGCGTCACGGGAGGTAGGGACGGAGTCGCCCGTGGCTCACGCAGAACAAGTGATTCGGGTTAACGTGCGACTCACCAAACGAAAGACGTTTCGAAGCATTCTCGACTGGACTCTAGATGACTACATTCAAACAGCGTTAAGCATTCAAACTTGGGATAGAAGGTTTCTCGTCTCAGTCAATGCCGGGGTAACGCCTCATGTACGGGTACATGCGACGCAGTTGAGGCTGCAGAAATCGAAACCATGGAAGAAAGTGCTTGAGCAGGTGGTGATGAAATCAACCTCAACAGCTCAGTTTAGCTGGATTGCAGCGCTAGAGCGTATATTCCATTGTGAACGAGTTGTTCACTTGCCGCAGAGTCCCCCGCCCGAATACATTGAGAGGCGGAAACTACAGGCTGCGCTGAGGCGGGCGCTGCACAAGCCAATCCAGCGAAACCACCGACGCTTCTGGTCCGACGATGAACATCGAGTATTACTCGAAAGGTTTCAGAAATTCGGACCAGAGTGGGAGAAGGTTGCGAAAGCCCTGCCTGGACGAACGCCTTTTGCCTGTCGTGACCGTCTGCATCGACTGCTGGGCTCCAAGTAGATGAGACGCTGTCTGCGAACGAGACATACGCGTCGGCAAGCCATTTGTGAAATCTTCTGGGAAGCTCTGCAAAATGACTGCAGTGCTGAGACGCATGGCAGAGCTCGTCATGATGGGCTGGATCTGGGACCATTCGATTCGATGTGAACGAGTTGGAACCCGAAGCTCGCTGCTATCCCCGGAGCGTTTCATTCCTCGGAAAAACTGTAGTTTGGGGTCCCGTATTCAGCTTGACCCGGATGGAGACACTTTCTTGATGGCAAAGTCTCTTGGAATATGGGCAATGGTAGGAGAGGTCGGAACCATGGCTGGTATTCTTGATTGCGCCCGCGCGGTGCCACAGCTGCCAGCATGGCAAGGAAGCGCGCAAGCTTTGTTACCCATGGGCTCGGGGCAATCACAACCCACGAAATCGAATCAAGAGGTACCATCCACGTTTCCGTTCTGGTCACTTTGGAGCCGTTCACCTCAAGGAAAAAGAACGTTGAGCAAGCCTGAAAACATTTCGATGTCCGTCATTCGCGACGGATTCGAAATGTAAGATGGAGATTGAAAACAATGGAGCGATATGGACAAGGCTCTATTGTGTCGGAGAACGTTCTGGTTGCTGCCACTGAAACCGTGTCACACAGAGGCCGCCTCGAGATCATTGTGTGCAATGGAGATCTCACGACCTCGTATAGAGCGATCCACCTTGTATCAACTCCTGGAACAACGTGATTCGCTCAGTCTTGACAGACGAACACCCATAGCCATCGATACAGACTAGACCACGGTCTGAAGGTCCTCCGCGTGAACGTTTTGGACTGTTTTCGGACGATTCACCACAACCATAGAGACAGTATCTTTGGGCATGGATACGCGTTGAAAGGCACCCAGCCAGAGTTTTGGTTACGTGCATTGCGCTTTAGCTTCTTGTCCTGAACGCGGCCAAAGAGGCTGCTGCATCGTATTCGAGCATGTTGCGGAACATGAATGCTATGACTGTATCCGGAATATTGGCCTGTTCGACGTATTCATATCTGTAGCA
This sequence comes from Cyanidiococcus yangmingshanensis, assembly GCA_013995675.1. Classification (NCBI taxonomy): domain Eukaryota; phylum Rhodophyta; class Bangiophyceae; order Cyanidiales; family Cyanidiaceae; genus Cyanidiococcus; species Cyanidiococcus yangmingshanensis. The sequence continues at coordinate 615,793 of VWRR01000002.1, read as the reverse complement.
AAGAAACGACGAGCACATCGCGTGATTCACCACCCGAACAAGGCTCAACAAGAGGCGTGCGAATCAGGTTCGGTTACCGTAGGTTGCAACGATAAACTTGTGCCTGTGCAAAACGGCAAGCGCCAAGCAGGTTCCACAAACAAGCCACGCGAGAACGAATGGAGCACCGGCGCCGGCTCGCTCGTCCAGAAAACCAGCTAAGGTTGCAAAGACGAGTCGAGCAAGACTTCCGGCGGCAGAGAAGATCCCGAGGAACCCTCCAGCGGGGAGATCTGCGAGAACCTTGCTGAAGATGCTCAGCGTAGCGGTCTGACCGATTGGGAAACCGAAACTCCATATGGTGGATAATGCCGTCAGGTATATCCACAACGGCAAGGCATAACCTGATTGCATCATGAGTAGGAATGCGCCTAGCGTCATGAGCGCTAAACCGCCAACGACAAGAGGATAATCTCCTGTCCGTCTCGAAAGCGGTCTCAGCAGCAAGTATGCTGCCAGGCCGAGCACGCCCAGGATCCCAATATCGAGCGAGGTCATCCCGAGCGAGAGACCCTCTCCGCCAATAAGGTCTGGCGCCACGACGGTCTCCACAATGGCAATGACACCGCGAAAACAGATATTCACCAACAAGCAGGTGATGAGCAGTGGATAATCGACCTGCGCAGCAATCCGCGATCCCAAATGGGACGGCTCTGCTTGTCTGTAGACCAGTGTTGGTGCCTTACGCTCCCCGAAAGCGTCTTTGGCAGCATCCGCAGCGACGTTCTCGCGAGCGCTCGAATTTGGCGCGTACTCCGAGCTCGCGGCTCCATCAGTGACAGCTCCTGTGTTCGATACGGTCGTTGTTGTCATGGTTGGTACCGCATCAGCATACATGGTCTTGGCCTCGGTGGGAACTGATCCAACGACAGCATCGCGATGGGTCGAGGACTCAATATCACTCGCCTGGGATGCATCGCTCGATGCCTGCGACTCGCGAAGATGCACTGGTGGTGGATCACGATAATACATCATCAAGATTCCGATGACGCTCACGTTCAGGAGCACCAATACCCAAGCTGGGTAGCGGTACTCGTCGAATATGATCCTCTGGAAACTTTTTCTGGGCAAGCTGCTAAAAGCGGTGCCCGCAATTGGAAGTACCGCAAAGCCGATAAACTGAATCGCGGAAAGGTTGGCGAACTGGGCCGTTCGTTCGTCAATGCTCGTAGCGCGAGCGATATGTGCTCGACATACACTCACTGTCGCGCTACCTACTCCAGCCAGGATGCGGCTTAGCAGCAGCCACGTGAACGAGCGCGCCAGTGCGTAACCGATGCTACCGACCGCTGCCAGCGCACAACACAGCGCTAGGACCAAGCGAGCAGACCATACATCGGACATGTAGCCCAGCGGTACAGTGGCCACCATTCGGCCCAGCGAAAAGATGGAGACCAGCACCCCCAGCTGCGTCTTCGTTCCCTGAAGCTTCTCCGCCAGGTACGACCACTGGGATGGAAGCACCAAGCCGCGAGCCGCCTCGGAAACAAACATGACATAGTACACAATATAAATGGAACGCCAGTCTGTTGAAGAGACCGGACACGTTTGCCGCGTTGGAATGAGTGGCTCTCGGCTCGAAGCGGTGTCGTCGCCTCCGCTTTGTGTCGACTCAAGGGCACGGCTCGCGCCCCGTTCGAGTCGCTTCGTCTGCATCAGTTGCTGATCAGAAGCGCACCTGATCCGAGCACGTGCTATGGAAGCGCTGCCAAACTGGAAAACGCCACTTGTATCAAAGCCACCACAAGGGGGAATACGCGTCTCGCAACCACCGCAGCAGTTCTCAAGCGTTCGAACAGGCCGGTTGCGAACGCTGTTCTCGGCACCGTTCGTTCGCTCGTTTCGTTCGAAACATGTCTGGAGGCAACCGCTGCGCTCGTTCCATGCTCAAGCTAGAGCGTTCTTCAGAACCACGGCATGTGCTCATATGTAGTTTTTGGGCGATCCACCAGAGCGTTGTCGGGTTGTCCCAAGTCGCCATGAACTCTTTCCGACGAGCACCAGGGCACTCACCGGAGCGGAGACATTCAGAGGGGTTTCCCAATCACAGACGTCTGATCTTGTTCATGTGGGGAGCGCGTTTGAGGATCGACGATAGGACGAGGCAAAGAGCATTGTACGAAATGCTTGTCTCATTCTGGAACAATCTGAAATTAGTCAAGAAGGAAACCATTGCTTTTCGAGGAATGCCACACCCGCGAACACATACCACGATCCAACCTGGAGAGCGAAAAAACCCCGAAACAGGATCGTTCCATCATCCCGGTACGCACTGGCGGCAGCCTTTCCGGCTTCGATCGATGCTGTTCTAGAACGTTTAGTCGCACGCTGTTCTAAAACATACGGAAGCGGGAGCTACGGAGAGCGATCAAGTGTGCTGTTTGCAAATCAGAACCAAAACGCTCATCTGGTGGTAACGGGGACGATGCGAGGTCTGTCCCCAGTGCTAGAGAGTAGCGAAACTGGGTCTCGCACCGAGTCGCCGTCGCAGGGTCGCGGAAGCGCGCCCTCCAACGAGGAGTGTCAACTTCCCGTCTCGGAAGATGAAGAAGGACAAGAAACCGACGAGTCACGGAGAGGTAGTGCGACGCCACCACCAGTAGCAGCGACCTCTGGTGCTGCAGCGGCTTTGCCGCCCCCGGATAGCAGTCGTGTTGAACGTCGCACACAGGCTCTCGGTTTATTCGAACGAGCGCTCCGGGCGCCAACGAGGACGTCTGATACCGTTGCCTCGTTGCCACAGACTGATTATTCTCCACTTCCATGGCAGGAATTCTTCCAAGAAAAACGCTTTGTTGGACCGGGTTTTTGCGTGTATATCTCGGGTACGTTGACGGATGCCTCGATTCCAACTCTAGTGCTGCTTCATGGAGGTGGTCATAGTGCGCTCTCATGGGCTGCGCTGGTCCACTATTTACGGAAACGAATTCCAGCATCTTCATTGAGTGTTATCGCCTTTGATGCGCGTGGACATGGTGAGACACACGACGTCCAACCAGAGACAGATCTCTCGGCAGAGACTCAGGTTCAGGATGCGATGGCGGTTCTGAATGCTTTGTTCGGAGGCACTCAACACATTCCACCGCTCGTGCTGGTAGGACACTCTATGGGCGGTGCAATTGCGGTTCATCTGGCTGCAAGCGGTCTCATACCCAAGCTCAGCGGCCTTATGGTCATTGATGTTGTCGAGACTAGCGCCCTCCAGGCCCTACCGTACATGCAGTCGTTCCTGGCTTCGCGACGCAAAGAGTTCGCGACCGTAGAAGATGCGATCGCTTATGTTGTCCACGGGGGCCACGTACGCAATCTCATGTCCGCTCGTTGTTCCGTGCCACCTCAGTTGGTAGCGGTGGATCAGCAGGTGTCGCCCGTGGCGGGAGCGGAACAATCAAAAGTGCAACGATTTCGATGGCGTACCGAGCTTGAGCACACGGAGGTCCACTGGCGAGACTGGTTTACGGGCATGTCAAGACGTTTCATTAGCGTCCCGGCACCCAAAGTGCTGGTCCTAGCGGGTCATGATCATTTAGATCGGGAGCTCATGGTGGCACAGATGCAAGGCCGCTTTCAGGTTGTCATTCTACCCCAGGCGGGACATAGCGTTCACGAGGATCTGCCAGAAGAGGTCGCCAATACTGTGGCCGAGTTCCTCAGACGCTATCGGCTCGTGAAGGGTGCTGAAGAGGATCCTGTCCTTCAGGCAAAGCTGAGACACCCAGCCCCATGATGGACCGCATTGCAACCGGCTGTTCAAAGCGGAAACTTGTCTAGTTTCTACCCGGTATCGATGAAGCGCTCCCGATGAAGTATAGGCGAATCTCTTCACAAGGACGTCATGCGAACCATTGTGTGCGTGTTCATGCGTAGGTCCAGAATGGTGCAGCGTCCCTGATCTGGCCCTGGGTGCCCCATGATGCTTTTAGACAAGAATAAGCACCCTGGTAGAGTTCCAACGGATTCGGTGCCTCGTTGGGAGACCGTGCGTTCGAGACGAGCGCGCCTTGGTACCCGGGCACTGGAGAATTGGTCGCTTTGCCGAAGGAATTCAGGGATGCGCTTCCCTTACAGAAGACCGCCACGGGCATCAAGGCGCAGTGATACACCCGCAAGTAGACTCGTCGGTGAAGGACACGAAGCGCAAGCATTCGAACGTTGCCATTGCTTCTAGGGCTCGATTCGGCAGAGAAGGTGCGCACGCTTGGAAACAACGTCATAACCTTCACGCTCGTTGGCGCTGCTCACGAATAGAACTCTTCTTTTCAAATGAGCTCAATCGAAACCTTTCGTCTGTAAAGCGCGTTCCCTTCGGCGAAACGAGCATACCTGACCGGCTCGCCGCTCGTTGACAGTCGACTGCCGACCGCACACTGCTGTCCACAAAATCATACTTTTCCTTCCATCAGGAAACCGAAAAGCCAGCTCGCGACAAAATGTTTCCGAGTGCTGGCTGCACGCCAACGGACCCAGGCTCGTGATGTCGCTGCACTGGAACTTGCACGCAAATACTTGAACGAGACGCACCAACCAGTTTTATGGATTCATGAGCAGTTGTGTCCAGCATGAACCGTCTCCTCCACAAGTCTAATTTCGAATCTATCTGATCTATTTCGTGCATATCCATTCCAATATTCGACTTCATCCTCGAGCCTGTCTCGATGCAGACCGTTTTCGGGTCGGCTTAACGGCATGCTGTCTCGCGCGGTCCGTCTTTCGGTTCTGGGACGGCGCACAGCACCAGGACGAACAGTTCGCTTTACACGTCATCGACGTCCACTCGTGAAGGAGCGGTCAGCATGGGGCTATTCGGTTCCGGCGATAAGAAACCAGTAAGCCAACGTGAGCGAGATCCACGGGTTGATGAGGCTTACCTCCATGCTCCACGCAGGCGAGTCGACGTTTGCGGCCGCCGAGTCCGCCTCCAAGTCAGTTGCGCGTCTATTTGGGCTCTCGTCAGCGTCCTCCAAGTACGAGGAAGCAGCTAGCTATTTTCAGAGAGCGGGGAAATCATTTCAAACTAGCGAAAAAAGTGGACGCAAGCGGGTGAGGCGTACCGTCGCTGTGCGGACAGCTACGCGCGCATCAAGGACCATGAACACGAGGCGGCGTCAGCATACGTCGACGCAGCGAACTGTCCTGAAAAAACCGGAGGCTGATCCGGCGGCAGCGGTTACAGCACTCGAGTCGGCGATGAGCATTCATACAGAGCGTGGGCGCTTTGGCATGGCTGCACGTTTGGCCAAGGAACGCGCCGAGATCCTCGAGTCTATCGCCAACGAAACGACCACTGGTGGTGCTGCAGCCGATGAACGCGTCGCGGAAGCGTATCAACAGGCAGCGGACTTGTACCTCGGCGAGGACGCTCGCTCTCACGCAAACGCCTGTCTGGTTAAAGTGGCGGAATACAAGGCGCTCGCAGGCGAGTACTCGCAGGCGATTCAGGCGTTCGAGCAGGTCGCCAAACTCTCTCTCGAAAATAGCTTGCTTCGATATCACGCCAAGGATACGCTTATGCGGGCGACCATATGCCATCTCTGCGCTTCGGATGAGGTTGGCGCTCGTCGAGCACTCCAAAACTACATCCAATGGGATCCGTCCATGGCCGGCTCGCGAGAGGAGCGCCTCCTCCAGGAGCTCCTCGAAGCGGTGTCCACCGGGGATATCGATGCGTTTACCCAGACGGTGTACGACTATGACTCGATCAGTCGGCTGGATCCATGGAAAACAAGTATGTTGCTGCGTGTGAAGAACCAACTGCGACAGGCCGAGGAGGACCTCACCTAGGTTAGGTCCTTATGGGTGGTCGCGAGAAACGCGGATCCGCACCAATGGTGTGCAGGAGTTTTTCGAGCTCGCCGATTCGTTGCTCCAGGTCGTTCTTCTGGGCGTTCAGCAGCTCCAGTGCGTCCAAATGGACATTGAGGATGGTCAACAGGGGGACTTGTTCGTCATCATCTGCCGTGTCGTTGTTCGAACGCACCCAGGCTGGCGTGACGAGGCCTCCTGCAGGGCGCCCAGAGCGCTCTCCGCCGGATGTGCTCTGGGCGCTGTTCAGTTCGCCAATGGTGCGCTCAAGGATCTGGTAAACCTCGTCAAGTTCTTGCTTGACCTGCTCTGCCAAGCGATGATACTTGTCACGCTCTTGTTCAACAGCGCCGGTAAGCGAGGCAGCAAACTCGGACTGCCAGACACGTTCACCAGAGGGCGCAATGCTCAATGCACCTTTGACTTGCTCTTCTACAGCTGCCAGTGATTTGTGCATCTGACCCTGTTGCTGAAGAATAAAGTCAAGCTCCTTCTCTAGGTGATGCATCATCGTCTCGGTGTGCTCTGTCTCCTGAACAAGCTGGACCAGACGCTCTTGTTGCTCAATGACTTGACGATCCCAGCGAGTTACCTGTTGCGCTTGGCGATGAAATTGCTCAATCAATCGATCGAGCGTCTCCTGGAAGAAGGTTGTGATTTCACCGACGTTCTTATCCTCGATTGCAGATGGAATCGTTACCGTGGATGCACTCGTTCCAGGCTGGGATGCGTTTGGGCCACTCGCAGGCTCAGTTTTTGGGGCAGAAGCGCCCAAAGACCCTTGTGCTCCATGATGCTCCTCGGTGCGACTCGGTCCAACCACACTCGAGAACATACTCCTTTGAGCGTGCTCTGTTTGCGGATGAGCGCTCGGGCTCGTTGTTGCCTTTGTTTCGGCTACCTTTGCCGGATCAAATGTGGCTGTGTTTGCACCGAGAGGCTTTGTCGCAATGTCTGCAACAGATGGCCTGCTCGTGGCAGGCGCGTCGACATGGCTTGAGACAGCTTGCGCATCACGACTCGTGCTGGTTGTCTTCTGTGACTGCGTCGGAGCGTCTGCCCGACCGGAGAGCAAAGCCGGCGGCGCGCTGTTTCCAGCACCAGCCAATCCAGCCGTCTTCACAGATGTGAACAAAGTCGCGCCTATGCTAGCACCGGATGGAGCTCGCTCATTGTTGACGTCACTTGCTCGAGATTCGGTCTTTGCTTGAAACGTCGCAGACTGGTCTTGTGCCGGTGGACCCGAGCTGAGGCCATCCTGGGTCGTTTTGGTCGCATCAGCTTGGGTTGTTGAATTTGTAGAAGGATTGTCTGTATCTGAACGCGTCCATCTGGGGAATGAAGTCGTGCTTGTCGCCTCCTTTCCGAAACGAGTGGAATCGGTCACCTGCACAGTACTACTTGGGACCGTTTCACGTTGGGCTGGTGTCGTGACGCCCTGCTGAGCGGATGCGTCTGCGCCTGTCTGAGAGCCGAAACGAAACGATGTCGGTGCTGCTCCAAACGAGCTGGTTGCAGCGGCTCGCGTTGGTGCGGAGAAGCCTCCACCGCTTTCCGAGGTAGGAGTTGCAACTCTGGTCCCAGCGTCACTTGGTTGCGCGCTTCCTTGGCTTCCAAGTTCGCCAGTTTGTGGCACTCGGTTGGTTCCAGTTGCATTTGCGAAAGATGGCACGTTCAACTGTGTCGCTACCGGTGCAATCGTTGGACCTGATGCGAACGAAAAAGGCGACGGCCGCTGCGACTGGGTGACTCCCGACAAACTGGGTGTCAAAGCACCTGACGACATCGATCCGCCGAATGAGAACGTCAGTTTTCCTGCCGCGGATGGCTGTTGCTGTTGCTGTTGCTGCGCTGCTGTTGCTGCGGCTGCTGTTTGGGTAGGCGGAATTGCAGTTTGAGTTCCACGAGGCTGGAGCGTTTTCGCTTCAGTCGCATCCTGTCCACCTTGGCCGCTCTTCAACGGGAAACCAGACCCCGAAGAGAGAGGGATATCTCCGCTACCAAAAGCCGTTGGCGTGTTTGACGATGATACATTACTCGTCGATGAGACCCAAGTGCCGGGGCCTGTGAAAGATAACGCACCTGCGGGTTTGTTGGCTTTCGAACTAGCTGGCGCTCCACTCGAAGCTGCCGCTTGTTCCATGCTGCTCGGAATGGCCACACCGCTCGCGTTTGCTCTGGGCCAGTTACCTGCAGCCTGGTTGGCAACTGCAGGCTGAGCACTTGCTTGTTGGTGTTGTTGCTGTTGCTGCTGCTGTTGGCCGGCAGCGGTCGAGCTTGGCGGAGGCGTTCCTGTACCCAGGAAAGCACCTGCTCCAGATCGTCCCGCACTGCTCACTGGGGCGAAACTTGTCGCACTGGCGCCGAACCCGAACTTCGGCGTACTCGTCATCGACGCGGCACTTTGGCTTGGCGTCTGGGTTGCCTCCGGGCGACCGCCGAAACCGAAAGAGGTAGGGGCGCTCGCTCCAACAGCTTTCGATCCGCCTCCAAAAGCAGGCTGAATCGTTCCAGAAGCTTGGGAAGCCGGAGCGACGCCAGGCGTCGGGCCTGGTGTGACACTCGACTGGCCCATGAAAGAGAACGCTGGCGTCTTGCCAGCGGCTTGACCGAACAAGCTCGGAGCACGTCCACCTGTTCCCGTTCCCTCGCCTGAAAGCGTGTTCATCCCCGCGGGTGCATCTGATTGCGTTGTGCCTATTCCCGAAGAAGCGCCTCCGAAGCTAGGTCCAGCGTTGGTGCTGAAGGAAGGCAACCCTTCTTGTGTCGTTGAAGTACCGAGACCGCCTGCTTGGTTCGCGTTACCAAACGAAAAGAGAGGAAATCCTTTCTTATCGTCTGATGCACCTCCTGCGGCACCAGCGCCACCTTGCCCTGGTGCGAAAGACATAAATGAACTCAAACGTCGATCGTTCCGAGAAGTGGGTATGACAACACCCAGCTTGTTCGAAACGTTCCGGTAGCGCAAACGTCTGTCGACGCGGCGCTGTCCCTACCAGTTCGTACGCTCACAGGACCGCGAACGCTTGGTTCTCGTCGCATGGTATGAAAAGAGCAAACCCGGTGTTTCCTTCCCGTTGGACCTGCTCTTTGTTGCCGTGAACGTTCAAGTTTTGCACTTGGGGCGCGTGGTGGAGTCTACAGCAAGGCCTTCGGTTACAACGATCTCTGTTTTCAGAGCGGTGCTTGCTGGCTTTAGGGGATGACGTAACGACAACCGTCCATAAAGTGGGTAAGGATTCTTCTCATAGGGTTATTCATCGAAAATACTGTAAATTATCCTCTCCAGACTCGAGTCGTGGAAAAACTTGGCTGGCGGAGGCTTATTTTCCGAACACTGTCGCCCTATCGCCCGCCTGAGCACTTCAAGATGGGTTGTGTGGAGAGGTGCTTTTCAGTGTACAAGTTCGGCGACTTTTTCTTAGCCCAATCGGGTATATGGACTCGCTTCCCTTGGGTTTCGGGTTTCGAAAGAGATTCAAGTAGCTCGCACCCTCTCGTTTTCACTTCCTGTGTTTGACCACGCTGGTGAGTAAACAATACTTGTCATCGAGTCAATCTTGTGTAGGGTAGCGCTTCCGCACGGCTGGAGAATTCAGACTGGCCGCTGGACTCGTCTCCTTTTGGGACCAACTTTGCGGAGGGCCTCTGAACAAATCAAGGGTCACCCGGTGCCTCGCCTCGAACGACCGCCAAACCCCTCGATCAGCATTCTGCTTTAAGGACAAGTCTCTACGCGACAACTGAATCCCTCATAATCACCATGCAACGAACTGGGACCAAAACTCATTCACGAACAAACCCCGTTCTGTAACCGTCTGAAAACGAAACCCGTTCGTATGAGTTTCTCTCGCGCGAATGCACTCCTCACGACACATACTTGTCGCAGAGCGCCTTTTGTTCTACGACTGTCGCTTCTTGTCCATGCATGATCACAATTAAAGACGTAAAAACTGTCCAAGAGTGCAGGCCTTTGTTTCGTATCCGAAACCTACTTCTCTGCGAGTACGCGATCAAAGTGGTAAATCCCGTGACCTGTACCGACCCGTTTCAGTTGAGCAACGTATTCTGAGATCTCCTTGATCGACTCGACCTGCATGGACAAATAGTCCTCGATAAAGTCGGCCATGTTGGCGTCGCCCTCTTGATCTGCCACTTTCCAGACCTCAATGAGCTTAAGCTGCACAAACTTCTCCAGTTGCAGGGCCAGCTCCATTGCATAAACAGCATCTGCGTTCTCCTCAACCTGAAAATGCATCGCTGGTACTGCAATCGGCTTGAGGTGCACGCGTCCACCGCGTTTATTTTGGTACTGGATCAGTTTCAGTGCATGCTCACGTTCCTCTTCCGCCTGATTCAGGAAGAATTTAGCTAATCCTGGGAGCGCTACAGTATCCCGATCGAAATATGCGTGCAGTGCATGATATGCGTAGGATGCAGTGAACTCCACGTTTATTTGGTTGTTGATCGCCTCCTCACACGACTTGGTAAACGCCAAGCGCGCCCGCGAATCATTCGGCCCTGCCTTGGCAAGTTCCGCGTCCGGTTTAAATACCATACCACTAAGTTCGTTACCTTCAGAAAAGTTAAGCTTGGCAAAGTCGATCTCGCCTTGAGAGCGACCAGCGTCCTGCTGGCCGCTCCCTGCAGAGGCGCGGAGCTTCCCACGCGTGTTCGCTTTCTCGCCGATACGCCTCAGCTTCCCGTATGTTGGAGAGCGACCCACTCCCAACGAGCCATTTCTTTTCCTGCTCAAGCTCAGTAGACATGAAGTCGGGTCTAAGGAGATGAATGTCAAGAGTTGGTTGTGCATGGCTCGCTCGGCTTTCGGTTGACAACGGGAGAGAACGTAAACGATCACGGTTGCCGGCTGCCGAGAGACGCTGGCGGCGGCTCGTCCGCTGACCTTGCGCTCAGCGCTGCACTGCATACAATAGGGGTTTCAAGGCATCGACTCCGTTTGTCGGTTGTTACACGTCGACTCTGTGGATCGAATTTGGAACGAGTGGATATCCGTAATGTTTCGTCGAGAAGGAGAGTTTCAATAGTTGATGTCGGTAATGGAAGTCGAGAGAGAAAGAGCGGAACTTGCGCCTCATGCTCGGGTCGAGCTGCGGAAAGCGTTCGGCAACCGACGTGCGCAAGCCTGCGGCGGAACTACCTTTGGCGACCGATCGAGTACTCGTTTTGATCGTCGCGATCCCGAGCGAGCTCATTTTCGGGCGTCCTTGATGGGAATGGACCTCAAGGAGCGTAGCAATGCGCGAGAGGCACGATGGGTTCTTTGAGGAGCAGCGGGTTTTGTTGAATGCGCCGCTGACAGGGTTTACGATCACGAACGCGTCGCTGGCCGTTCAGCGCGCTGCTTGCAGCAGGGCCACTGCAGAGGCACAGCCTCCATCGTGGCCCAACAAGGCGGCTGAGGCTCCCCCGATCGACCACGGAGAGCGCAAGGTGTCTACCGAGCGAACGCGTCTGCGCTCAACGCTAATGTTGACAATTGAAGTGCGTTATCGACCGCACGAGGCAGACGCTTGCGTCATGGTTCGGGGTTTTTGGTTGCAGGGCTGCCCGAAGAGGACGGATAAACGGTGTTGCTGGAGGCTGTCGGTGTGTTCATACTAGTTCCATTCACCGACTGAGGTTCCGTGTTCACGCTCTGGTCTTCGGCTTTCTCGACCAGTTCCTGATGCAGCGGCATCAGGTGCTGACGCTATACTTGTCTCCTGCTGCGAGATACTCTCCGCCGATCCGGAAGCAAACAATAAACCTGCCATGGCCCTGAGCGCGGGGGCACCGCGTACCTCTCGCTCAAAGTACTTGACGGGAACGACCTCAAGGCCTCGGAAAACCCGCTCAATATACTTGTAGTTTGTTTCGTGTTCACGTCTCCGGGCTTTGCAAAAATTGCATTGCTCATTCGGTGGCTGAACCATATTCACAAAGACGTGGCGGCAGGGAATTTTCTCTCGGTTGAGATCCTTCACCAAGCGCTCGCTTTCGGCAACGCTCATCATGGTTGGAATGGTCGCGACGATGAACTCTGTCTGGTTCGGGTCACGGAGCAATGCTCGCACCATGTTCATACTCCGTTTGAGTTCATCGATATCTGCAGAATCCAGCGACTGCATATCATTGGCACCGCCAAGCATGCCCTTAAACTGGTTCATAACGTTGCCCAGCTTGTTTTTCATCGTGAGGATCTTGCCCAGGAATGAGTCCAAAAAGTCTGGCAAAGACAGCAAGCGAAGGGTATGACCAGTTGGCGCTGTATCAATGACAACTCGGTCGAACTTGGCAAAGGCAGGGTCACCTTGAATCAACTTCATGATTTCGACGAGCGCGATCGCTTCGTCAAATCCAGGGGGAAGGGTCTCAAACAAGGAATCAAAGTCTTCGAGACCCATATCCATTCCACTCATCATCTGCAGTTTCTCGGAGTCAGGCATCATCCGCAGAGACGTCTTCATTTGCTCGGGGTTGATTTCCATTGCGTAGAGGTTGTCTACGGAGAGCACGGGAACGGGAGCACCACCACTGACATCTTGGTCGAAGGCGTCGGAAAGTGAATGTGCTGGATCAGTACTGATGATTAGCGTAGTTTCGCCTTGGTCAGCGAAACGAACAGCGGTGGCAGCAGACATGGTGGATTTGCCCACACCCCCTTTGCCACCAATGATCGTGATCTTGCGGCTCGTTCGCCGGGCCACCAAGTCAGCTGCCGACGTGTTTTGTGCTTTAGCTGGTGGCGTCCAAGCAGACTGCATGCCAGCAGCGTTTTTAGAGGTCGTCTCGGTACGGGAAACAGCCCCGAGACCAGTGTCGAGCGGCACTCGCGTTGTATTCATGGCGCCAGCCGCTGTCGTCTTCGCGACGCCTTTTCCTTTCGGGCGGAGCACCAGCCATTGCATCAACGGAATCAACTTTTCTAGCACATAACTGACAGCCAAAAAGACTACAAGTCCATGTCCAACACGATTCGCTTGAACACGCCAAGCTGGAGTCGGTGACTCCGCCAGCGGCCGTTGTTCCGTCCTCACAGTTCGCTTCTCGACGCGTTGTGTCGTACCCGACCCAGACTTTTGTGGAACCGTAACCTTCGTTGCAGATGCCTTTTTCATCGAAACAAAGCGCTGCACAACAGCAACCGATCGATTGGAACGCACTGGCCTGTCGCTGGGCTTCACGCCCCTGAACAAGGACGCGGGTACACGACCAGCACCTTCCACGCTACGCGAAGCCACTGGAGCACCCGTTGTCTTCCCTGTAAAGCCATTGCTCCGCAAGTGAACCACTTGGTGAATAAAGCACATCTCAATCATGAAGGGATCGCTCTCGTACAACCAAGGCCAAACACAAGTCGAAACGCTGAAGCGGGACGATTCAAACCTTCAGTCAGGCACGCTGGGAATAGCGCACCGCGTCACCCGTCGTCGTCGTCGTCGCTCGGCCAGGATGTGGCGGTCGACACAGGGCAAGCGCGTCCTCGGGAACCTCCCCTCGACGACGAATACAGCAAACGATGGAATTAGATCAGATGCTTTTCATTCAGATGACTTGATGTCATGAATGAGTATTATCGCTGGTGATTGCTACGAAGTCAGGTCATTTTGGAGATGAACGTTCGTATTCGACGGGAATCGCTGCGAGATTTTACAGCAGGGACGCTTCTCTTACATGATGGTTTACTCGCGTGTTTGCCGAGTCTATAGCCGGGTGAGCAGTATGAGCGCACTTTATGAGAGAGGACGCTTAGACACTTGCTTGGCACTCATCGAGCGCAATGCGGACCATTGACCTAAACTTGCGCTACATTCAGACTTGGTGTCGTGGTATGCGCGTTGCATGGCCTCGCGTGCGAGCCCCAGAGCCCGTGGCGTACCAGAACGGAGACAAACGCTGAATGCCAAGGCCGCTATCGATGGGGAACGTCACTGTAACGGAGTGACTCACAGCATAAGCGTTATTAGGATTTGCAGGATTGCGTGGGTAACAAAGCCTATCTTCTGCACGGTCACCGAGCGAGGGCACCCATCACTGCGCTCTTCGAGACTTTACCATCGCCTGCGTGGAGCGATCTCTCGGACGCTCTCCGAGGCAAACTAGACGCAACCATTTCGACGTCCCTCTACCTATTCGTCTGTGCATTGAGCGGCTCGGTTTGCCACCGCACCGGAAAGGCGCATATCGTGGCCGCTGTTGCACCCATGGACGTCGTAGTACTCGTCGCAACAGATAAGAACATTGGTCACTCGAGTCGCGTAATCATGATCACGACATCGCGCACCCCACAAAGACGTTTAAAAAGTCTCAACAAATACAGTGTAGCGTCGCATACTTCATTTACCTCTTCGGGACGACTAGAAACGCTAATCAGAAACTGGGCGACCGACAAGATCATAGCCTACGCGTCGAACTGGGCTAATCAGCGCTGCATTTCGAGCGAGTTTGATTGCTCGTGCTAGTTTGCGTTGGTGTTTCGCACAACAGTGGGTTCTTCGTCGGGATTGAATACGGCCCGCTTCATTCACGAAACGAATGAGCAGGTCTACATCACGATAATCCACTGCAGGCCGCTGACTTGCCGCTTCAAATTCACGTCGAACCGTTGTTTGGATGAGGCTGTCAAGTGCAGCACTAGCATCACGTTGAAGCATTTCTACCGATGGCCTGTCTGGAGAGGCACTCAACTCGTTCTGGGTGTGCTGCTTTGCAAGCACCTCGTTCGTGAGCTTCTCCATAAAGGTTTTGATCTGCCGTTTGCGTTCCCGACGGGCGCCTTTTATCGCCTGCTCTCGCGGTTTGCCTCCTTCATGATCGCAGAGCGGGCAACGACGCTGCTTTCGGGGCACAAAAGCGCCTGCCATTGAACGTTTGAATGCGGAGAATGCGCCTCGTGCAGGGCCACCACCAGTGGCTCTGGTAGCAGGCCGAAACTCATCAGCACCCATGGTGCGCTCATCTACCCGATGCCAGGTTGACTCTACATCATCTCGATACACTGAGGCTGAAAGCTCGCTCAACGGTCGAGGAACGCCACCACTTTCGATATCCCAGATGAACGAGTGATCCAGAAGTTCTAAGGCTTCCGCGACCGCTGGCGGAAACTCGCGACGAAAAACCGACAGAACCGCCTCGGGGATCTCAATGCCCAACGGTCCTTCCTCTTGTCCGCCAAATCTGGGCAAAATCGGGTCCTGAATCACTTCTCTCGGATGATCCTGAATCAGCTGATAAGTCGTCAGCATGCGCAGCAACTCACCAGCGGGAATGTCTCTAGCTTGTGCGGCGAGCCAAGGCGGGTTCCCGAAAAGTTCTAGCGCAATGCGCCGCCTCGCTTCCTCGTATTTCTGTTGATCAACAGAGTCCGTTGCAGGCCTCTGCGGTCGCCTCCCGTCGCGTCTGAAGCCGTCGCGGTAGGGTCGTTGACGGCTGGCGTCGGTATCCCGACTCGACGACGAGGTCGTGGCCACGGCAGAACGAACTGGCTCCCTACGATCCGGCGGAGACACAGTGTTCCCCTTCTCGTCACCGCTATCGAATGGCGGCTTGCTCGCGGATGCAGAAAAAGCTCGAAAGCGCTGAACCAGAGTCGCGCATGTTGCTGCGTCGGACTTGCCTGCTTTCGTTGATGGAAAGAAGCGGTTTGAGTTCGTTGCCAACTGCGTCCAACGCTCTCGAAACAGACTGACCAAAACTCTACTCATCCTTTTCATATGTGCCTCTGTTTCATGGAGTGCAGTTCCTCAAACGCCTGTTATGGGGTTCTGCGCCTCGTCGAACGTTCCGCCAAGTCCAGCGCCCCAGCCGGTCCGAGGATAGCAGCACCGTAAAGGGCGCCTCTTCTACAAAACAAAGCCCAGTCTGTGCGATAAGTGAACTGGGCGCCTCAGCACCTCGTCTTATCGCACCTTGAAGCACTCAGGCGTCGACAGTTTTGAGGAAGAGAAAC